>CATNEM010000256.1:297500-330000 GCA_950096795.1 Macrostomum cliftonense | reverse complement strand
TAGATAGATAGATAGATAGATAGATAGATAGATAGATAGATAGATAGATAGATAGATAGATAGATAGATAGATAGATAGATAGATAGATAGATAGATAGATAGATAGATAGATAGATAGATAGATAGATAGATAGATAGATAGATAGATAGATAGATAGATAGATAGATAGATAGATAGATAGATAGATAGATAGATAGATAGATAGATAGATAGATAGATAGATAGATAGATAGATAGATAGATAGATAGATAGATAGATAGATAGATAGATAGATAGATAGATAGATAGATAGATAGATAGATAGATAGATAGATAGATAGATAGATAGATAGATAGATAGATAGATAGATAGATAGATAGATAGATAGATAGATAGATAGATAGATAGATAGATAGATAGATAGATAGATAGATAGATAGATAGATAGATAGATAGATAGATAGATAGATAGATAGATAGATAGATAGATAGATAGATAGATAGATAGATAGATAGATAGATAGATAGATAGATAGATAGATAGATAGATAGATAGATAGATAGATAGATAGATAGATAGATAGATAGATAGATAGATAGATAGATAGATAGATAGATAGATAGATAGATAGATAGATAGATAGATAGATAGATAGATAGATAGATAGATAGATAGATAGATAGATAGATAGATAGATAGATAGATAGATAGATAGATAGATGGATAGATAGATAGATAGATAGATAGATAGATAGATAGATAGATAGATAGATAGATAGATAGATAGATAGATAGATAGATAGATAGATAGATAGATAGATAGATAGATAGATAGATAGATAGATAGATAGATGGATGCCAACAGCGAACAAGGCCGTTTCACTGTCTCAACTCCAAGCACCAACAGAGAATGGAGGCCCTGAAGCGAGACAGAGCGGTACGCAAATCAGATTAGGGCGCTCAACTTTTAAAGCTGTGACGCAACTGTTTCCATCGCGGCTAACATGGTTTTGCTGTGCCCCGCGGCGACAGCCTCAATGCGGGTTTTTCAGCTGCCCAACTTGTGATGGATGACGCAATCAATGGCTTAACATATGTGCTATTCAGCGAGGATAGCTGTTGTATTGTGCCGCTTGATTTCTTGGTTTTTTATTCGGCATCGATGCAAAAGAGAATCTGCTTCTAGTTAACATTGCAGTCTGATGGAAAAGCAATTTGAATGAGAAGTTTTTTTGCAGAACTTCTTTTTTGCATCCTAAAAATCAAACTAAAGTTAGATGTCCTAACCAAATTTCGGTTTAGATGTCTGAACCTAAAAGTTTTTTAAGAATCACACTCGATGAGTATTGAAAACTAATCTCTAGGGTGTCTATATAGTACCAGCAAATAAAAAAACTATTTTTAGGATGTGCTGTTAATTTTTTGACAAATTTTTCTGTAAAATCGGTAAGTTGGTGTTAACTTCATCAAAATCAAGTAAAAATTTATTGATAGCGATACGACTCACTTCATCGTCATGTAGCTACACTCTTTCATGGGTTTTGCTAATCCATTTCGACTTCCTAGTTCTGTTTGAAATGTTGGACCTCATGCTGCGCTGATCGGATTGGGAAAATGACAAGTCGGAAGCGCCTTGCCTCACGACTCAGTGTACTGTGCGTTGAGAACTTTCGCAATGGCCTGAATATAGCAGTTACTAATTGATATATAGTGCGAATTCCATGACAGAATCAGTAATTTGATTGATTGCAGAACATTAGTAGATAAGGAGAGCCCATTTTGTTAATACCCAGTTGTAGTTTTCCCTTGATAGTTAAGTAGCTTTTTGCCAGTTTTGAACCTTGCAATTGCAGTGCTGGAGGCTTCGTGCCCTTGGTCGAAATGTCTGTAACTTTCTGTGGCATCAAAATCCAATAAATCTTAATGGCCAGATTCGGTTACATTTGAGAGTTGGAGTCATGGGTTACTAGGGAGATATCTATGAATTGAGTAGGAAATCCTTGACTTTATTTGATTCCTCTCACAAACAAAAAACAAAACAAACAAAATACGCTGTCAGATGGAAAAGCAGCGTCACAGGGCGCGCCTCTGGGCTTGGGCGCGAACAAAGGCCGCGCCGCCGGCAGAATCGGGGGCGGTCAGCCAGCAGGCAATCGACGAAACGCCGAGTTCGTGCTTGTCCTCGCCGGTAGGGCGCCTGCAGCGTAAGCAGCAGCACCTCCTGCACCGGCTCGGGGCAGTACGACTCGGCGCGGATGACATGGCCTGCCAGCTGGAGTCGCCGACGGCGCAAAAGTTGACTTGGACGGTCCAGGCCGGCGCGGCGATAAAGTGCCGCGTTAGAGACCCGCTCGTAGCTGATCTTGAAGGCGGCGCGCAGCAGGCCAGCGTGCGCCGCATCGACTTGTTGCTCGAGCGAGTCCATCAGCGTCCAGGTCTCGGCGTTGTACAGCAGGACGGTCTCGATCACCGCCCGAAACAGCGCCGCCCTCTGACGATCTGGCAGGGCCTCGGACTGCAGGACTGACCTTATCGAACGGAAGGCAGCCCAGGCAAGTCCTCGGCGACGCCGCGGGTCTTCGCTGACGTCAGGGACCAGACCGCCGAGGTAGCCGAACTGCTGACAGCGCGGAAGTTCTGTCGCCTGGCCGTCATCGCCTCGGCAGGATATTGCAGCCTCGATGTTGCTCGGCACGCAGAGCACGACGGTTTTCTGCGCGTTGACTACCAGGCCGACACTCGCTGCAACGGCAACCAGCCTGTCCAGCTGCCGTTGGGCGCCCTCGACGGTCGAGGACAGCAGGGCGAGATCGTTGGCGTAGCCAAGCACGCTGAGCCGCCTCTCCGGTTGACGTCGACCCACGCGTCGCCGCAGCAGAAAGCCGTCGTCGTTGGTAGGCAGAGCAGTCCGTAGCACCCAATCAAGCACCAGAGTAAACAGGAACGGCGCCAGCGTATCTCCCTGGAGCACCCGGAGGATTTCTCGAAGAAGTCCGACAGGCCGTCCGGTGTCGAAACTGCAGCAGTCGTCTCGTGGTACATCACCATGACTGCGGCGATCAGCTGCTCTGGCACGTTGTACGCCCGAAGCACCTTGGGGAGCGCGGCCCAGACGACCGAGTCGAAAGCCTTCTTGAAATCAACAAAGATAACAATCAGGATCGACTGGCGTGTCCGTGCCTCCTCGATGACTCGCCGAAGAGCTAGGATCTGCGTCACTGTGCCGCGATGGGGCCGAAACCCGTTCTGCTCCGGTCGCAGGTAGAGATCCAGCACGGGCTGCAACCGCGATAACAGTATCCGGTTAAACAGCTTCGCGGCGCAAGTCACAATCAGTCCAAATATTTTTCCTGGAATGTCTATCCAAAAAATGTTGCAGAAATTGAACTTTTTAACTGCTAAATATATTTTGAAATTGGGAGTATGGATATTCAGGAATTTACCTACATTTTTAGAAAAAATAAGCCTATCATGCTACTAATAGTAATATAATGACACATGATCTAATATCAATATAATACCTTCTTTATCCCCTCTGGGACCTCCCTGCAGCTAAGTCAAGTAAGTCATACCTTCTTTGAGGTAAATGTGGGGTATGGGGATCAGGGCCGAGGCACTCTTCCCAGGCTAGAGCGACCAGGAGTATAACTCGGGATAGCCGCGATACATTACTGGACCGGGGTTAGATTACTTGGAGAGCCTACTAAACGGATTCAGCTATAGAAATGGGCAACCCACTGCCTACCCCTTCCCCCCGACCGGTACTGCACACGGGAACTCCAGGCATCCGAGCACTTACGAACCTACGGGGTGGGCTGCAGGATTCAGGGGGCTGCTAAGCGGATGGGGTCCAGTTTGTGGAAGGCGAAGAACATCAACCATTACACAGCTCGAGCACCGCGTCACCAAAAAGTGGATCCTGCGAGCCACGCTGCTCATCTGAGGAAGGGTATACCTGCACGACTCATCCAGGTCTCACCTCCCTTATAATAAGTTCGGGCGGAGCCGCCTGGGGCACGGCTAGAAAGCTACAAAGGCCATCGTCGCCAGGTGCCTCTCACAGCCCCTCATCAGAAACAACGTAAGCTCGACTTACGAAAGTAAAAAACGGTACTCAAATGCCTGCCGCCTCTCTCCTGTCACAGGCCATTGGTGCTCTCTCAGTTTAAAACCTACAACGCTGGCCTCCAGGCGGGCTATCGACAGACATAGAGACCGTCTTTAATACCTTCTTTAAGTGCAGAAACATATGCGAAATGTACAGCTGCAAAGTAAGGCTCTGTATAACTCCTGACTGAGTCACTGAAATGGTTCCGTGTTGTGTGCAGCGCAGACAAAAGAAACTCTAGTTAAAAAGGCAAACTGAAAATATGATATACGAGCGTAGTATCATTTACTAGTTTATTTTACTCCTGGAGACTCAAATCCGACACAGAGGGAGGTTTACATCTTCAAGCATCAACTTAACTCCATCTGTAGCATTGCTAGAGACATGCATCATCAGCTGTAGTAGTTTGGCAAAAATATGGCATTGCTGCAGGCCAAAAATGGACGCGAAGTTGCTTGGCTACTGGAGCACGAGATTTGCACAGCCCATGTACAGATTTTATTAAAGAATCTAGTATAATTAACAGAGAGTACGGCTAGTAAAATGCATTTTTGAACTGCTATACGAGCTACCCAGAAGTCTTAACAATAAGTTAATTTCTTTCTAGAATGCCTACTATGAGTAGGCATGATGATGTGCTTTATTTTTCTTAATGCTCAAACTAAACTGAACAAAAAACATATATTGATGCCCCGAGATTTGTTGCATACCCAAATAAGACTGGTTTTTAATGGCTAAAAGAAACTGAAGACAGGAAAATATGAGCCTCAGAACCATTCGATTGTAAGAATTTTAACTGTCTTACCTAAGCTACAACACCCATTGGGTGTCATTCAAATTCTTGCCCAATGAAATAAAGTTTTGGTTTAAATAGATGGGGCGGTGTCTTTGCCGGCTAGGTATTGCTCGTATACGACGCGTATGTTGCTTTCAGATAGCAAATTTTGACGGTAAACTGAAATAAGCTAAGTTTTTTTCAAAAATGGGTATTACACAATCGCAACCGGAAACAGTAACTGTCGAGAGAGGCAGTGCAAGATCAGACTACGACAACATTGATGCCACGGCCATCAGTTCTGCGTTGGGCATAATACTTAAGCTCAGTCAGATGCTACCAAGCCTACTTAACTGCTTGAGACCGCTGGCGGAGCTTCAAGTCAATGGAGTTAATCAAGCTGGTACCACGGAGGAAGCTTCTCGGTTTAAAGGCGATCTTGAATCTGTCATCAAAACTGCCAAGAAAAAAGTTGAGTTACTGGAGGAGTTTTTCCAACTGAGAAACAAAATCACTGACAAGAACATAAAGCAGACCACGAGGATGCTGAGCCGTCAGCACAAGATTTGCATCGAACTTCTGAAACCGAAAGGAAAGTTTGGTCAAGTTTTGTCTGAGGTGAAGGTGGCTGTAGAAAGATTTCCTTTCTCTATGATAAAGCGATTTCAAAACTATTTATTTGGCAACGAGTGGAAGGAGACCACCAAAAAGGCTATATTTGCTGCCGAAGAGTTCTGTTCTAGACTGGATGAGCTACCGATGTTGACCAAAGCGGCTCGCTATGCCGACTTGGAGAGCAAAACTGCGATTGAATTAATTAGAGCTGCGCTTCAAATCCCTGGAGAAAACTCTAGCGACCAATCTGAAGTTTTGAGAACTATACGACATCTATCACTTCTGTGTAGTGGTAACTTGCAGCGGGATTGTCAGAAAATTAAAGAAAACTGGAAAGTTGTCGCTAAGCAACTCGACAGTCGCGAGAGCGTAAAAGTTCACATGGATAGTGCAAGCCGTTCTCTCGAAAAAATCTGCACATCTTTTTCGACGTTAGGACAAGACGCCGATGCCGATGAAAACTTATCAGACAAATCCAACGCCGGATTCGCACAAAAGCTTCACGGAGAAGCTCGACTTGTACCGACAAGGTTTGACTGAATTTTGTTCAGAACTCGATGCGTTCCAGAGAACAGCTGAGGAGGCCATGAAAGTTATTAGCAAAAGCAAATCTTCCGATGAAAAAAATATCGATTTTTTCACGAAAGTTGGTAGACTTTTGTCTTGGTTATATCATTTAGTATCATCAAAAGACTCAAGAAACGAGGACATGAATTTCGCCGTCATCAACCAACTTACGAATGCAGAGCTCATGTTTTTAACTAACTTTTCTATAACGAATTAACTACATAGCTATCTTACATGTTACATGTATAAGCCTTATGCGAAGCCATTTGAGAAACATTATTCAGAAGGGACCATTTTTTACTGATTACATGTATTTTGTTAATTCATGAGCGGTTTTTTGAAGTTTTTTATTCCTTTTTCGGAGCTTAAAGCTTAAAGCTTAGCAAAAGGTGGAAGAAGTAAAATCTGTTTGCGAGATTCAGTTAAACACTTGCCTGGAGAGAATCAACAAACTCGCAATGGAAACGCACAGCAGCAGTGTGTTGGTCATCCAGATGGCGCAGCGATATTGGGGTGTTTCCTATTACGACGGCGATTTTTTATGATTGTTCGAGTTACTAACTCTGCTTGCTAAACTGTACTTGACTTGTCTACTCAATTTTTTTATTTGTTTATCGATTAATCATGCTCTTCTGTCCAATTTTTATTGAAGGACTCCATACAACATAAAAAATTAAATTATGCGTTCAGGATTAAGTATCAAGGAGAGCTGAGAATTGAAAAGGTAAATAGATTTTATGACAATATTTAAGACTATCAGCCTTTCAATTGAACACCTTACTCGACCTTGAAACAGAAACTCTCAGTCCCAAACCTCAACAATCCTCGAATCCACCAGAAACCCAACATCTTTTTGCGAACGCCGAACCAACTAGGGCTTTTTTAACCCAACAGCTTTGCAGTGTACAGGGCTAACCCATTTGATGCCCACCCCACAGTTTTTGCAACTATGGACAAGTTTTGGAGCCTTCTAGACTGATGGCTATTATTTTTTTTTTATTTTTTCAAAATCAAACAAAGCCATGGAATACAATGGGGTTTTCAATTGCCCCAGTGAAAGCAACTCTCAAGTAACTATCGAAAAACTTTACTCCCGGACTGATGTCGAAGCGAATTGTACTATTATCTTTATTTTTTATATTTTTAACTGTCTGTTCTTGTTAAATTATATTTGCAAGTTAATCGTTTCATTTTTGTTAATTTACCTTATTGAAAACTACGCCGCTCCGTAGTAATTTTCATTTTCCATTACTTATTGAACCGTGTTACCATATCCGCTATTACTTTTATTTCCCAAACTACTCAAAGAATGCCTGGTGGTGATAGGTAATGATCATAAAGAAACATTTTCTGTAACTTTTATGGCTACGTTAACTATTGTGTTATTAGTACACTCGTCAAAATATTTTGCGCCAAATATAACTACATCCTTTTCGTAATCGATAAAAATAACCACCGGCTTGGTACCTAGTTACTCGCCACTGATGAATGCGCATTCTGCATATGTACGAGTACGTGTATATATCTACCGTATCCACGCATACTGTAAATTTTATCAGCATTTATGCTCACAATAGAGATGTAAATTGAACAATATACTGCCGCCTTGCTGTAGCGCCGGTTGGCATAGAGACTAGACGGTCGTACTCTGGGCGTCCATAGCTTAGCCTCGCTGTTCAAAAGGTAATAAATTAATATGTTTTAGAATGTACTGGTAGAGTCTCTGAGCTTGAATTAGCTAGTAGGCTAGATGAGTTAAAGCCCTAGTGGCTAGGGCATCTGGCTTATGTCCCGAATGAATTTGTTCGCGCCCCAGCTCTAAGGTACAATTTGTGCCATTGAAAAAAGGTACTTAATCCCGCATTGCTTCAGTCCCACCCAGCTGAGATCGGGTACCAGTTTGAGCTGGGAAAATTTAGGGTGGGTGTTGCGACCAGAGAGATTCTTTCTCTCTGGTTGCGACCCCTCCAGCCCGTCAGGACTGAGCAGCTGTACACAGCCCTCGGTCAGCTGCATGATTGTCGAAATGTTCAAATGTCGGGTGTCTAAATGTACCACTTCTAATTTATTACTGTTAGTACTGAGGGTGAGTTTTTCACCGCCAGTATTTTACTTCTTTTGCAAGCAGAGAACTTCTTCAGATTTAACAATAACTATTTGCGCCCGCATTTTAATAGATGGTGGATTGTCTCTTCGAAGGTACATTTTTGGTTGCGCTTAGGACTTGTGTATCGAGGGTTCGCGGCCTCTAGCGAACCCTCAAGATGATTGACTTTGGTGAAAATAAATCGCTATTGATTGAGGAATTGGCTGGGTTTTGAGAGTCACATAGGTTCTAGAAGAAAAAAATTCTTGACACTCGGGTGAACAAATTAATCTATTCATGGTAATGCATTCATAAATTTAACTGTGGATAAGTGAAACGAAGGAAAAACGTTTCATCGATAACTTTTTTCTGCTTCTAGTAGCAAAAACTCAATGGCAGTTTGCACCGTAGAGACCTTCGGCTTCGCCGGCGCTTCGTCCATTCTGTCTTTGCAGCGTCGATTCCTGCAGTCGATGAGGCCCAGCTCTATGAAGTGGTCAACCGTAAATTTATTCGCTTGTGAATCTATCAGTGAGTTTTATGCGCATAGGTTAAAGAAATCCATGAAACCTTTAGATTTAAAAACATGTTTTGGTCATACATGTGTAGTATCCATGGGTTTTTGTATGAGGACAGAGGGTCTTCTTAACCAGTGCGTCTGTTAGCCAGGCCTATGCTCACTCCTCCTGCAGTACAGGCGTCTGTTTAGGAACTCCGAGTCAATAAGAGGACCTCGTAGGCCGCCACCACCCCTTGCGACTGGGTACGCCCACATCCAGTCTGTCGAGACAGAAGTCCGCGTCAAGTCCGGGATCTTCGCACTAGAAGGAGGCAAGGGCACCAATAGGGGAACTGCACTGCCACTGACTTTCTAGCTGGGAATTATTTGTCGCTGTGAGTCTAAGTCAGTGAGTGAGGGATAGACTACTGAGAGTAATACAGTATGAGCATGGGCTCTGAAGGTTTCCAAACGCTCAGTGTAGGAGGGTTACACTATGCCTAGGGGACGCACGCAGACTCTATACCCTCAACACATACTCAGACCCCGCCAGGGCTGTGCCGACAGCCTTCCTTAACTTCCTCATGCTTCACCGCCCTTGGGAGGATTTAGCATGCCATTGGAGTTTCAAATAACTGTGATTGAAACAAATAATAGGAAACTATTATGATGAAGGCAATGCTATAAAAACTAAACTACTCATAATGCGAATTCAATATTGAAAAAGCACCCAGTTTAGGTGCAAACGAAGCCCCGGGTTAAGCTGCCAGGCAATAGGCAAAAAGGGAAGATTGGCTTACCGGCGGCTGCGCGAGAAAGGAGTGTCAAGTTGGCCTTGAAGGGTGCTGTGATGCTGCTGCAGGCTGGTACTGTCCCTTGTTGGATCTATCGCTTCTGGGATGTTGAGTGGTACAGTCCCTAGCTGTCGCACACTGATGCTGACTGTTCCCAGTTGGACTGTGACGCGGCAAGAGTCCGCGTTGTGCACGGGCACTCTTGCCAAGCGCTTGTGTAATACTGTACCACTTTGCGGGAAAATTGCCCAGATACCTTGGAAAGAGTGTCTTGCCTTGCTTAGTGGCAGAAGCAATAGATTCGGGGAACAACAGCAAACATTTCGATCTTTTTGTAGTTAGTCAGGTTTTCAGTACTTGTCGTCCTCTCTTTAAGCCGTAAATAGTTCAGTGGCAAGAAAGCAAGAAAGTTGTCTTATTGACTATCGATATCAATAAAAATATTAAAGCTGGAATACAGCAAGCAACAAAGAAAATTTTGTCTTTGGATTTTTTTCCATAGCAAATTTGTTAACTTTATTGCTGTTTCATCATATTTTAATGCATGCACGCTTGACTACGTATGTAACATTTACCGACCGTTATTCCGATCGATATTCCTACCGATATTCCGACCGATATTTTTATATGAAAGCATGTCACTAAAACAAGTTGCAGATGTAACTGTTTTGCTGGCAAGGCCAAATGAGAAAACAGAGTTTATTATTTATCTTTCTTATATATAGTACTTATACTTTCGCTTTTGATAGAATGAAATAAGAATGATTCCCACTTTTTAGTATTTTATTGAGACTGCAAAAATGTGTCCAATAGTTCAATAACTAGATGTAGGGACTATTACAAGTATTTAGTAATTGTAACTTATGACTATGTGTAAATTTTTTAATATGTAACTAATTACATTATATCTATCCGAACCAAGTAAGCTTTTCAAATTCGCTAGGCCTTCTGGTGATCTTCCACTCCAGTTTCTTCCACCCCTACTTACCTACTAGTACTAACTAGGTCTAGTCGCCTAGGCCCTAGGCACCCTAACTAAAAAGATTTTCCGTGTCTAGATATGCATTTCTATTTCTATGTACTGTCAATGCATGTCTAGCTTTAGATTCAGTGGAAACTTATATAGATAGTTATATAATAGGAAACTTATATAATAGGCTAGTTAATGGATCTTACTCTAGGCCTACTTGACATAGGCCTACTTTATACAACTTTAGTATTACACAAAGTTGCTAACCAATTTATTGTATGTGTCATCATGACTCCACAATAGGTCATATTAACATGTAGATTATTCATATTGATATATGTTGCAATACCTTTGTCTTAAGCCTATTACAAGTTTATAAAGATCAATTATAGTCAGTTTCTATTGACTATTGTTTTAACTCTTAGGATTAAGAGTAGACTAAGTCTTTAGGCCTTTTGAGTTCTTTTACTATCTTTCCTGAATTTTTTTTTATAAAAATAAGATATAATTATAATAAATAGGCTTAGTATTAGTAGATTTTATCTATTATATTGATTTAAGAAATAAAATTCAATATAGTAGGCCTATAATAGAAAAGTATATATAGTTGATTTAAATTATTATAATATAAAACTAAGAGAAAAATTAAACTATAGCAAATATTTTGTGACAATAAAAATAGAGGATTATATGTTTATCAAAGAGAGTTTATTTTTTATTTTTGATAACAAAATCTAATTAGGTATCTATTGAAATAAATAATTTATAACATTTCAATTGCTAATAATGATAGCTATGTATAGAAGTGAGGCAACTATTTAAAACCTTTTAAGAGCTAATATTAATAGTTATATATATAGATATTAGTTATTATATATTTATAAAAATTATAGTTTTGTATTATAAAGAAGACCTAAAGAGAAAATAAATATAAATATAAATTTATTTTTGTTTTAGTTGTCCCGCACAGAGATAAACAGAGAGATTATTACTAATAATAGTAATTTTGATTTTAAATATATGAAATGGATGAAATTGTGGCGAGACTTACTGCAGAGGGCACCAAATTCCAACGACCTATGTTGGATGTGTGGGGAAGAAGAATGCCCTGCACAACACGACAATCAGACAGACGATCATTGGGTAAGTTGCCTGCCTGACACTTGAGCAATCTTTTTACATTTCTAGTAGTAGTTTAGCCCTGCCCTACGCTCTAAAAGACAATAAGTAAGTCAGAACACTATTCAGAAAGATTGCACACGGCTTGAAACGTGACTTCGCCTTCCTTGCCTTCAAGCAAGTCAAACAGCTCTGGTTTCTGTGATAGATAATTCTTTTCATCAATACGCATTACTACTCACCACGTGTATGTATTTATAGCTAATTTTATAATAAAGTTTATAATATTGCTCAACTTATAATAATTTTCACTTTTGTAGACAGCATGCGACGGCTGTTCGAAATGGTTTCACGACGCATGTGTTCGCCGTTACAGCACCAGAGCGTCCAACGCGTCCAGTTGGAAGTGCCCGTATTGTGACCGAAAAGACCTCTAATTTAACAATTTACTTCACTTCAATGAGACTTAAAAGTCTGTTTTATGCTCTGCTAAAGCTAAACGTCTCGAAATAAATTCCTGTAGTTTCTGTATTTCTCTTGTCAAAGCGTGTTTGAGATCCCCTTGCATGGAGTGCCAATTATGCAAAAACTTTAAAGCCGATTTTTTGGCTCCGATCCACCCCCTCCGATGGCCGAGATTTGTCCGTGGCTCTTTAATGTACTTACTTAATTTAATGAAAATCCGGAAGGCAAGAGACAATACATTAACAGCCTGATGTCGATGATCACTAATGGGTGAGACATTAGAAACGGCGCACTTAAGTAGCATGAATGGTTTGGTACCTATTTGAAATAAAAAAACATGCCTACAACTTAGCTTCCCTTATCACATGGATGAAATAATACTTTGGCCTATTAGGCACTCTATGCTAGGCGATCTCATTCTCAATTCTTTTTGGTTCTGTCCCATCAGCACTCCAATCATATATCGCCGAGTATAGTCTAATTTTTTAAAGTCTGCTTTGCGTACTTTCCTCACTGCTTAGCGGCACTTCCAAATATTGCCTACTCCATTCTGCATTTCAATTCGAAATGCATTCACAATGCCTATTCTGGACGTTTGGCATGTTTATCGCCTTCTTTTTTCCATTCTACAGCAATTTTATTTTTCTTCGTGCATTTCTAGTGCGATTCTTTTTTAGTGTTTTACACTATAACTATAGCGTTTTTTAACCATGAACTTTTACTGAAGGGGTTGTAGCCAGAAGGGGTTGTAGCCTAGTGGTTAGAGCATCGGACTCACGACTTGAAGGTCGGGGGTTCGATTCCCGACTCCACTGGTACAATTTGTGTCCTTTAGCAAGACACTTAACTCTGCATTGCTTCAGTTCACCCAGCTGTTAAATGGGTACCAGCATCAGCTGGGGTAATTGAAGGTGGGTGTGGCGTCCCCCAAGTCCATGGACTGAACAGCTGTACGCAGTCTTCAGAAGCGCCGCGCAATAGCTGCGGCGGTGCTGTTGGCTGCACATCTGGCCCGATTGGGACAGGTGTAATCAATTATTATTATTATTATTATTATTTACTGAAACTCAGCTTAATAAGTAATCAAGAGTGAACTGCAATTTATTCCGTGCGATTATACATATTCGTTTTGTGTACTGCTTCAATTCATTTTCACTTGAAAGGAAGTCGTTTGTGTTATTTATATCAACACCAACACTTTAATTTCTGACTGCGCTCGTAACTTGCTTTAAAGTCTTGACAATGTTTTTTGACAAGCTGTTTCGACCGACTCCAGCTCCTCTGTTGTAAAATTTCCCACAACATTAGTAATAAGAGTAAGGTCAACGTGAGCTTTTCACTTTCAGTTCTTGTCGCATTTTCCCGTACTGTCAAAGTTGCTCAATTAGAGTCATTGTCGCACTACTTTCAACTTTCAACGTTTTGAACTAAAATACAATTGACGCGCCAAAAAAAGTTTAGCATTCGAATTTGGTTTTTGTGCGCATTCAACTGATGTCCAGTGCTTGCGTGCATTGTTTGTAAGAATACCGTCAATACTCAATAATGTCAGAGTAAATATGACCGGCCGGGCGTTATAAGCGTTAGAAATCCGAGTGCTTTGAATGTTAATGTGGCTACAGTAGCTGAAAAACTTGGCAATATGGCAGTATTTTTCTTATACTTCATTGCAATATACTCGCTTTCCGCCTCGAAACAGAGCGGGTTGCATTTTCTAGAGCTCAGTTTTTGGAGCATTAAACAAAGTTTTTTTGACCCGTTCATATCCTGTTGTGCCAACGCTTTTTTGTCTTATACTCTGACTAAGCCGAAAAAAGAGACTTGGTCATGCACACTTAAATTCCTCAAAGCATTATAGTAAAGTTACAAAGTAAGCCACATAAAGCTTCGAGATCGAGTCAGGATGATAATATTTTGTAGCGAAACTAGACTTATTAGTGCGAGAGATCAAAGAGTAAATTGATTTCGTCAGAACCGTTAAAAAATTCCGCTAAACGTCGAACTATCTTTAAAGAGACTTAAGCTAGCATATAAAATAAATGTATTATAGGCGTCAGAGTGGATATTGTCTAATGGGCAATACGCTCGTATTGCATGTCGTATTGCCGGAGCACTGTAGCTGGAGTAGTGAAAAAGCTAAGGACTGTCCTGCAATTGTCGACGGTTTATCACAGAAGTACCTAGCTGTGCCGTACTGCAACATCAAAACTGACTACAGAGGCATATGAGTATGTAAACTTTAAAACTGGAGAAAAGCATGCAAGCTCCACGACACTGAACATGCAATACATCGCCACGCTGACTTATCCCCGCGGACCCGCTCTCGAAAGTAAAAGGGCCATCCAACATACCGTTAGATTATGACCCATCCCGATCGTTAAAGATTCGTCCCGATAGGTAAATGGCCATCCATACCGTTAGATTACGACCCATCCCGATCGTTAAAGATTCGTCCCGACAGTTAATTGACCACCCATACAGTTAGATTATGACCCATCCCGATCGTTAAAGATTCGTCCCGATAGGTAAATGGCCATCCATACCGTTAGATTACGACCCATCCCGATCGTTAAAGATTCGTCCCGACAGTTAATTGACCACCCATACCGTTAGATTATGACCCATCCCGATCGTTAAAGATTCGTCCCGACAGTTAATTGACCACCCATACAGTTAGATTATGACCCATCCCGATCGTTAAAGATTCGTCCCGACAGTTAATTGACCACCCATACCGTTAGATTATGACCCATCCCGATCGTTAAAGATTCGTCCCGATAGGTAAATGGCCATCCATACCGTTAGATTACGACCCATCCCGATCGTTAAAGATTCGTCCCGACAGTTAATTGACCACCCATACAGTTAGATTATGACCCATCCCGATGGTTAAAGATTCGTCCCGATAGTTAAATGGCCACCCATACAGTTGTAGATGCAGTTTTCTGCTTCTTTTTATATTTTAAATTTTTGTATTGTACCAATTAAATTATCCGATCGATAACTTTGACTGTTGATAAATTTTCTGACAAAATGGGATGTGCAACCTTTTGAGCCGAATTCAAAAATATGAAATCATATGTTTTGTGTCAGCAATTTGTATTAAAGGAGGGTAGTTTAGTTTCTTTATTGTTATATTGTATTTATTTTTCCTTTATTATTTTGTTTTTTTGTTTGACTGAAGTGTAAATTTATCGGTCGGAATATCGGTAGGAATATCGATCGGAATAACGGTCGGTAAATGTTACACACGTCGCTTGACTGTCTATAAACGTAAAGCGGAGAAGCTTGACTAACAGAATAAAACATTCGCATGCAATCATAGTGCTCTCCTTAGTCCTTTATGACTTTAAGCTTTTAGCATTGGGCTTACTGCTTAGGCCTATGTTAAGACAGGCCCATATTAAATTTTTGTTATTTCCTGCTCAATGTTAAACTCTACAGAAATACATTATTTTTAGATTAAGGCAGATGCTATAGCTACAGCCTATAGCAAAGGCAAAAAATCTAGAAATTGCTGAGTAGAACTATTGACATATTTGATTTTTAATTTAAGATCTATTAGGACCTAGGCCTACAATATATAGGGTCTATCATGATTTCCATTGACAACCACTAGGCCTATGTGATTAAGTCGCGTTTTTTGTGGCTTAAAAATTACAGAGCTAGGAGTAGTAAAAAATAGACTTTGCTGTTGTTGGGAAATTTAGAAATCTTAGCCTTTCACACTTTCTAAAGCAAGGGCAGTCTAAAGGGCTATATAAGGCTACTGAATCCTGCAAATGAGCCCCTACCTTGAAATTATTATATTTTGCCAAACTGGACACTTGCTATTGTCAAATTTGCATTGCTTTTTGCTAAATTTGCTTTTACCAAATTTGTTTGTCTTGAAATTCTGTTGCCCAATTTGTTTGTTGCTAAATTGACTAGCATCCAAATACATAAATCATACTGAATTGCTTCCTGATGCTAATAGACATTCTTATGGTATAAAGCACAGCTGTCTAGCATTGTAATCTTATTTCTATTGATTTTGGAAGAAATTCTAGCTTCTAATGCATAGATTGGACCTATATTTTCCTATTTATTGACTTAGAGTAACTATATACATTAACAATTGACTCAATACAATACAATGAGCCAAACCAATATACACAGTATGTTGCCTTTAAAAAACATAGCTAGTATGCAGCATGTTGGATGCCCTTAAACAAATGGATTTTATTCAACTTGCCATCATTATTTGTAATTTGATAGTATGGCTAGTATTTTGTAACTTACAATACATTGCATATAAAAAATGTTGAATTCCACTTGTTAGGAAATGCAACAAATGTGTAACTATTATAACAATGTTAGAGATCTTATTCACTTCTTTATATAATTATTATTTAAAGTCCACTCATTGCAGTCTAAGCAATACTATTACAATTCCCCAAAAGGTCTTTGCTAATGTGACCATTTGCTAAAACATCTTTTGCTGAAACATATTTTTGCCAAAGTGACCTGCACCTATATATGTAGAATGCCAAAATCATTGCCACATTATATTTTTAATGGCCTAAGTTTAAATCTAGGGTCAAAATGGGTATTGGATAGAATGCAAATATGGATACAGATGCAGACCTAATATGTTAAATAAAATGTGAATTATAGATAAAAACAATAAAACGCAGATAACAGATACAGGTACAGATGTAGATACTGACTGGATGGAGTTGGTAAAAATTCAGATAATGGATGTGGATAGCCTTTGATCTGATCTACTCTGTTGGTTGCTGGTTCATAGCAAATAAAAATGAAAAAAAAATATTTTCTTGTGTTATTATACAGTAAAATAAAAAAATAGCATATATAATCATTGCAGCAGATTATATTTGTTATCAATGCATTTTATTATATATTTCTTAAACTTTGCCAATTGCAAAGGACTAAATATACTTATTTATAAATAGCAGCAAATTATATTTGTTATTGGTGCATCTTAGGCCTATCAAACTTGCAATTAGCAGGATCAAATTGACAAGTGAGTGCAATAGCATACTTGATGCAGCATATACCACAGTCATGTGCAGCCTCCTGCAATGCAACATTTGAGTAGTATTGTGTCAACTCTATCTGTGCAGATTGTAGCTACAAGGTAATATTGTTGAGAAGTTTATTAAATGGCATTTGCTTCAGCAGCAATGAATCATAGAGAATGAGCTTGCCACTCCAATTGGATAGAATATGCCAGTGGCCTAACTGTGGGTTGTGGAAGCATTGCATAAAGCAGGGTGTTCCTAGATAGCAAGGTATAGTAAGCAAGCATATTTACTCAGTATCCCAATTTTTTGAGTGATCAGACTTGCTTATTTTGCTTTATATATGAAGTAGGCCTAAAAGCCAGTACTTTTGTCTTATTAGTAGTGATGCTATAGCCATAACTTCTCCTGTAAGCTGTCCATTATGATTTATGATTTAGGTGCTGAAAGGTTAGGATAAAGCCCATATCTAAATCAATTGCAAGACCTAATCTTCAATAGATGCATAGGGACTAATTGAAGTTTAGGTCTCTATATATTTGAATACACATATAATGTATATATAATAGACAAATATGAGACAGATAGAGATAGTCAGTCAGACACCCAAATATAGAGAAATTAATTTTTATTCAAGGATGACTAAAGTTTACCTTGGTTTTTATATATTAAGATGCACCCACAACTATATGCATACATGTTTTACAATATAAAAACTAATTTTTAGTAGAAACTCTACAATTTAGAAATTAAAATTGAAAACTCAAATTATAAAAAATGCTAATCTCTATTAAGGCTAAGAGAATTGCATAAATTTCAACAATTTGTCATTATGCTAAGTAAATAGGGCTAACTAGTGCCAACAAAAAAGTTACCAAGTCCTGCTTCAGTTTTTTGTTCCTTTTCTTATTGGCATTAATAAAGATTAAAACCAAGTTAGAATAGCAATTTATACAAATAATAAATACATATATAGTTTGGACTGGAAGTATTTTTTAGAATAGGGTATAAAGTAAATAGTCACAGGAAATAGTCACACAACAATTGGTTAAAAACTTAAAAGGCACATTCCCACTGTCATCAAATGAAGCTAAGTCAAACAATTGTGCAATAAATTTTCCAACTAGTCAATTTGCTAAGCATGTGAAATTACTGTATATTGCTTACAATTATGCAATTTATAATTTTTAGCTTAGCATAAAAATCTAATAAATTCTTAAAAACAAAATACTAAATTAAAATATTAATTAAAAGTGCTTTTTTATTCTGCTTTGATAGCCATACTTTGGTTTTGATACTTGGTTTAACTTCGTAATCAAATTTGTAATCAGTGTGCAGAGTGTATTAATAATTTCATATACTAGGCTTATTAAGAAAAAATACTATCACATTATATGACTAGTCCACATGTGCAAAAATAAAATATATAATTCATTCATTTTTATTTGCTTTGAGCTAGCAACCAGGATAGCAGATTAGATCAAAAGTTATCTGCATCTATTACAAAATAGGAATTACCCACTCTATCTTTAGACTCTGTGGACTATATCCACATCTGTATCAATCATCCACATTTTACAATTTTTATCCATAATCCACATTTTGCCCAACATATCCAGTCTGCATCCGCATCCATATCCACATTTTATCTGGTACTGTCAAAATGATTGCTTTAGCAGGCTATGTTTTTTGAATTATTGCTGAGCCATGGCATTCTAAATTTTCTATTGGTATATCCTAATTCAGGTTGTGATTCTAGACTTGTAATACCCTTTTTCTATTACTAAAATTGAGTTCTAGCTCATTTTTGTGATTTCAACCTTTCAGTAATGCAGGACATAGGTTAAAAGTATTATTATTTTATGTATATTGTTATAATACTATTTGTGGCAATCCTACAATTTTTGATCAATTTTAATTAATTATTTATAATTTTACCATTTTCCTAATTTAAACAAATAGAACAAAAAGCAAGTAATCCGAAATCCAAAATAGTCAAATTCGTGTAGGTGTTTTTATAGTAAAAATATGATACCAATGAAATTTTTGCAAACAGCTTTTAAATAAACTATTTGCTACACAATGCATTTCCATTGTCTGCCTTGCAAAATAGCATTTTCCTAATTGACAATTGCAAAACTCTATGCTAAATTAATATTGCGACCTGTGATAACCTGACTATTCTTTGCTTGTTGAAGAAATGTTGTAGTGCTTTTTTCTTAATTCTATATTATATCTAATTAGTGACATACTCTCCCTATAATATTACTACATACTATCTATACTATTAACATAGACCTGGTAGCATTTTAACACTGCCGAGTGGCAAGCACTGGTCTCCAGCCTGAAAGGTGTACCGTGGAACAGAGGGTCACAGCCTTTCACTCGTCTGTCACTCCACCGTCACTCTGACTTTCACCCTTTCTGCACCAGAGGTGCGTGAAACTTGTTAAGGGTTAAAAACCCTCATGCCTTTTTTGGCTCTCAGAAAACCAAAGAATTCTAAAATTAAAGCTTAACATTTGGGAAGCAGGAACCTTTTTCAAAGCTAGAAAATTTGGAATGAAATCATTAAAAAGTAACTGAGTTGCAAAAAATATCAAAAAAGTAGATATTTTCCTAAAAAATACTTTTTTCCTATAAACCTTGCCCCATGGGATTTTATTACTTTAGAAGGCTTATGCTAATGGCACGGCAACTTGGTAACTGGGATTACAATTTTGAGACCTTGATGCCAATTGAAACAATTTTTTTTATAAATAAACCCAGCTAGCAGGGGCTTAGCCAGGATTTTGCATTGACCAATCGGGGGATTGCATCTTAGGAGGGGGTAACAAGACTACTGGCTAGAGACAGGGTAGGTTGGCACCAAGACTCCCAGGTTGGGATGCCAAAAATAGCTTTAATTATAGCGAGGCCTGCTAATATGAATCTCTTAGATAGCAAAATTTGGCGCCTAGAGCTAGTTGGCAATAATCACCATATGTAGGAAAAAGTTGACAATTCACAAACAGCATTCGGTATGATTATGGGATTTTTCTAAAGCACAACATTTATAAAATGCTAAAGTTGAAGTACAGAAAAGTAGGCTTGTTTTAAAAGCATGCGTCTGCAGTTTTTTACGTGTATTCCACTAAGGAATGTAATCAGAATTTAGTTAAGGTAAGAAAATTAGAGCTATTTGAAACCTCATTTGCCAAATTGCACTAGCACCAGTATACCAGTGCGTGAGTATTACTAATAAAATTTGCTTACAAAATGCACGAAACAATTTTCAGCTTGGACAATGCCTCGCGAAATCAAAGAGATCAAAGACTTTCTATTGACCGCGCGTCGTAAAGACGCCAAATCTGTGAAGATCAAGAAGAACAAAAACAACATCAAGTTCAAGGTGCGCTGTTCGAGATTTCTCTACACTCTGGTCATCACTGACAAGGAGAAGGCCGAGAAGCTCAAGCAGAGCCTGCCGCCTGGCTTGGCCATCAAGGAGCTGAAGTGAATCGGGCAGCAGCTAGAATTATTCTAACTGAGTGTGCTTTTGCGCTAGTGCTTATCTTAGCTAGGCAAGCTATCGTTTTGGAATTAATAAAATAAAATAAATGTGAATTTCAAGTCCTCGCCTCGAGTCTTGAAATCCGACTATTGACTGGACGAAGAGCGGTTGTCCTTGGAGATTGTTTTTTATTTTTATTTTTTCAGATTTTCAGTCACACTAGGTTGCCATACGTTAAAGTCCAAGTTTAAAGCATTATTTGAAGTAATCTACCTAAATAATAACTATTTCAGCAATTATAGCGAATACATTGGCCGCCAGTCTGCTTACTAAGGCAGCATCAAAACTCTTAGCAGTTGGAGGATCTCGAATCAGCAACTATTTGCAGTTGCCTAGCAACAGACTAATCGGCAGCAGTTGGAAACGAATCATGTCCAGCGACTCGGCTGTCAATAGCGATGCGCCAATCGGCACTGCGGATGCCGGCGATAAGGAGAAGCAGAACAGTCAGCAGCAGCAGCGGCAGAAGCTCGTGCTGAAGGTGCCGAAAGGAATGCACGACCGTCAGCCAGTGCAGATGGCCGTGCGCGAGGAGGTCCTGCACAAAATTGTCTCCGTATTCAAGAGCCACGACGCCGAGTGCTTGGAGACACCCGGCGCCGAGCTTAAGGAAGTCCTAACTGGGAAGTACGGCGAGGATTCCAAGCTGATTTATGACATCTGCGACCAGGGCGGCGAGCTGCTCAGTTTGCGATACGATCTCACTGTGAGACACTTTCCTTATCTGATGATCCTTCAGGTTGAGCTGCCACTCCCCCTAATGATCCTTCAGGTTGAGCTGCCACTCCCCCTAATGATCCTTCAGGTTGAGCTGCCACTACCCCTAATGATCCTTCAGGTTGAGCTGCCACTCCCCCTAATAATCCTTCAGGTTGAGCAGCTACAGCCCCTAATGATTCTTCAGGTTGAGCTGCCACTCCCCCTAATGATCCTTCAGGTTGAGCTGCCACTCCCCCTAATGATCCTTCAGGTTGAGCTGCCACTCCCCCTAATGATCCTTCAGGTTGAGCAGCCACAGCCCCTAATGATCCTTCAGGTTGAGCTGCCACTCCCCCTAATGATCCTTCAGGTTGAGCAGCTACAGCCCCTAATGATCCTTCAGGTTGAGCTGCCACTCCCCCTAATGATCCTTCAGGTTGAGCTGCCACTCCCCCTAATGATCCTTCAGGTTGAGCAGCCACAGCCCCTAATGATCCTTCAGGTTGAGCTGCCACTCCCCCTAATGATCCTTCAGGTTGAGCAGCTACAGCCCCTAATGATCCTTCAGGTTGAGCTGCCACTCCCCCTAATGATCCTTCAGGTTGAGCAGCCACAGCCCCTAATGATTCTTCAGGTTGAGCTGCCACTCCCCCTAATGATCCTTCAGGTTGAGCTGCCACTCCCCCTAATGATCCTTCAGGTTGAGCTGCCACTCCCCCTAATGATCCTTCAGGTTGAGCTGCCACTCCCCCTAATGATCCTTCAGGTTGAACCACCACTCCCCCTAATGATCCTTCAGGTTGAACCACCACTCCCCCTAATGATCCTTCAGGTTGAACCACCACTCCCCCTAATGATTCTTCAGGATGAGCTCCCACTCCCCCTAATGATCCTTCAGGTTGAGCTGCCACTCCCCCTAATGATCCTTCAGGTTGAGCTGCCACTCCCCCTAATGATCCTTCAGGTTGAACCACCACTCCCCCTAATGATCCTTCAGGTTGAACCACCACTCCCCCTAATGATCCTTCAGGTTGAACCACCACTCCCCCTAATGATCCTTCAGGATGAGCTCCCACTCCCCCTAATGATCCTTCAGGTTGAGCTGCCACTCCCCCTAATGATCCTTCAGGTTGAGCAGCCACTCAATAATCTTCAAACTATTCTGTTCCCCACCCCAAGGTTCCATTCGCCCGCTACGTGGCCATGAACAAGCTGCAGTCCATGCGCCGCTACCAGATTGGCCCTGTTTACAGGCGCGACCAGCCCGCCATGACGCGTGGCCGCTATCGCGAGTTCTACCAGTGCGATTTCGATATTGCCGGCGAATCTGAGCCTATGTTAGCAGACTCAGAGTGCGTGCTCATTCTCAACGAGGTTCTTTCCGGCCTAGGCTTTTCTAACTACACTGTTCGCGTCAATCATCGTTTGCTGTTAGACGGAATCTTCCAATGCTGCGGCGTGTCCGAGGCCCTATTTCGACCGATTTGTTCAGCTGTGGACAAGTTGGACAAGTGCAGCTGGGAGGAGGTGGCTAAAGAGATGTCTGACAAAGGTCTGGAAGCCGAGCCTATTGAACGCATTCGTCAGCTGGTGCTGACGCCCTGCGGTGGCGCCGATCTGGTCGACCAATTGAGAAAGAACGAAACTCTGCTTGGGAATAAGATGGTAAGACGAAAATAAGATGCTTTTAGCGTAAAAACTATTATAATTTATAGATTTGTTTTTACATGACTTCTCTCATTGGTCTATGCTAGCTAGAAGCTCATAAAGTACACAGATTCTTTCATAGGAATAAAAAAATGCTACATTGATAAAAAATAGGGGATAGAAAATTCCCAGTTTATCTGATTGGCCATCTAGGAGAGATTTACACGAAGCTCTCTAATTTGCCAGCAGTAGTAAAGGCTTCTGATTGGTCCACACGGATAGGAATTCATGAAGCTCTCTGATTGGTCCACAGGGATAGGAATTCACGAAGCTCTCTGATTGGTCGACGGGAATGGAAATTCACAAAGCTCTCTGATTGGTCGACAGGGATATATATTTCACGAAGCTCTCTGATTGGTCGACGGGAATATATATTTCATGAAGCTCTCTGATTGGTCGACAGGGATGTATATTTCACGAAGCTCTCTAATTGGTCGACGAGGATAAAAATTCATGAAGTTCTCTGATTGGTCGAAGAGGATAGAAATTCATGAAGTTCTCTGATTGGTTGACGGGGATAGATATTTCACGAAGCTCTCTGATTGGTCGACAGGGATATATATTTCACGAAGGGGATAATCCCCGTCGAAGTGGGATAAATATTTCACGAAGCTCTCTGATTAGTCGACGGGGATATATATTTCATGAAGCTCTCTGATTGGTCGACGAGGATAAAAATTCATGAAGTTCTCTGATTGGTTGACGGAGATAGATATTTCACGAAGCTTTTTGATTGGTCGACAGAGATATATATTTCACGAATTTCTCTGATTGGTCGACGAGGATAAAAATTCATGAAGCTCTCTGATTGGTCGTCAAAGATAGAAATTCATGAAGTTCTCTGATTGGTCGATGGGAATAGAAAGTCACTAAGCTCTCTGATTGGTCGACGGGGATAGAAAGTCACGAAGCTCTCTGATTGGTCTATAAGGAAAGAAACATGTGCCGAAAGCTGATTAGGCTTCTCTAAACTCTTTTAGCGCTCTTAAATGTACGCTTAACTTCAGGTGACGCAAGCGCTAGACGACATGCAGCTGCTTTTTCACTACCTGAACCTGCTGGGCTGCCCGGACAAGGTCCGATTCGATCTGAGCCTGGCCCGCGGCCTGGACTACTACACCGGCCTGATCTACGAGGCGGTGCTGGAGCCCACCCCTGAGTGCAAAGTCACCGTTGGCAGCGTGGCCGGGGGCGGTCGCTACGATAAATTGGTCGGCATGTTCACTAAGAAAGACATACCCTGCGTTGGACTGAGCATTGGAGTTGAAAGGCTGTTTACTATTATGGAGCAGATGCAGAAGGCCAAGCAGAAGATTCGGACTACCGCTACTGAAGTGAGTGACTGTCGCATTTGGACAATTGAATTTAGACTGCGCTTGTTGGCGTTTTTCATAATCAACATTCACATGTTGAGGCGCTTACGATTCTTATTGACGGAACTCAGTTTTGGCAGATCCCCGTGTTGAGATGCCTGTGTTGTCAGATCCCCATTTTGAGATTCCTGTGCTGTCAGATCCCCATATTGAGATTCCTATGTTGTCAGATCCCCATATTGAGATTCCTGTGTTGTCAGATCCCCATTTAGAGATTCCTGTGTTGTCAGATCCCCATATTGAGATTCCTGTCTTGTCCGATCCCCATGTTGGGATTCCTGTGTTGTCAGATCCCCATTTTGAGATTCCTGTGCTGTCAGATCCCCATATTGAGATTCCTCTCTTGTCCGATCCCCCATTTAGAGATTGCTGTCTTGTCAGATCCCCATACTGCAAGATGTCAGAGCCGGTGTTGGGATTTCTATATTTTCATATCCCCGTGTTGGGATTTCTGTAATGTCAGATCCCCATGTTGGGATTTCTGTCTTGTCAGATCCCGCGTTGGGATTCCTGCCTTGTCAGATCCCCATGTTTGGATTCCTGTCTTGTCAGGTCTCTATGTTGGGATTCCCAACATAGGATGTCATATCCCAGTGTTGGGATTTCTTTCTTGTCAGATCCCCATGTTTGGATTCCTGTCTTGTCAGGTCTCTATGTTGGGATTCCAATCTTGTCAGATCCCCATATTGCGAGATGTCGTATTCACATATTAGGATTCCTGTCCCCAATCGAATTTTTGGATTCCTGTCCGATCCAAATATTGGGATTCTTGTATTGTCCTGTCAGATTCCCGTTTTGGGAGTCTTGGCTTTCAAGTTGCCTATGTTGGGATTCCAGCATTTTCAGATCCCCATTCCGTGAAATCCTCATTCCCACCCAGGTGTACGTGTGCAGCGCCCAGAAGAACCTGCTTGACGAGCGGCTCCGCTTGTGCGGCCAACTCTGGCGCGGCGGCCTGCGAGCCGCCCACTCGTTGCGCAAGAATCCCAAACTGCTGACTCAGTTCCAGTACTGCGAGGAGACCGGCGTACCCGTCGCCCTGATCCTGGGCGAGTCCGAACTGCGCGACAACAAAGTCAAACTGCGCTGCATCGCGAGCCGAGAGGAGCGCCTGATTGATAGAGACTCTTGCGTTGACGAGGTCCGCGCAGTTTTGAGCTCTCTGGCCGCTGAGCAGTGAGATTGCAGTGTTTTGCTTTCAATTCGCCGGTTTCTTTAGTTTTCTTTTGTTGCGCTATTTTGCTGTGTTTACTTGTGGCGGGAAAGCAATTTATTTTTGTGACTGACGTTAATCTGGTCTTCAAACTGGCTAGACAGGCTTTAAACCCACTTCCCAGTGGAATTTGGGATCTACTTCCGGGTCCGATTTTAAATTACTATCTTGTTGAGATTTGATAATGGCTTTGAGGGTGCGCTTACTGAGTAACATCCGGGTGGGATTTTTTAGTAACATCCGGGAGGGGTTATTGAGTAACATCCGGGAGGGATTATTGAGTAACATCCGGGCGGGATTATTGAGTAACACCCGGGCGGGATTATTGAGTAACACCCGGGCGGGATTATTGAGTAACACCCGTGCGGGATTATTGAGTAACACCCGTGCGGGATTATTGAGTAACACCCGGGCGGGATTATTGAGTAACTTTCGGGTGGGATTATTGAGTAACTTTCGGGTGGGATTATTGAGTAACATCCGGGCGGGATTATTGAGTAACACCCGTGCGGGATTATTGAGTAACTTTCGGGTAGGATTGTACATCAGCCCATTTACGACGCGCACCAATTCAGCAATGACCCAGATTAACGTCTGTCGCAGCCCCGCGCACACATGACAAATCGTTCGTGTGTTTCCACATTAACTGTTAGTCGGAATTTTTGTTATATTTATTTAAAAAACATATTACTTTAAGTAAGAGTGGCTCGTAATTACAAAAAATACTAAAACGGCCTAAGTTTAGGTTAGTCTTCGTTATACTACTGGCATTGTTGCTTACCATTACTTATATAAGTAGTATGAGAATGATTGGACGCATAGAAGCTGTTAGATAGGACCTTATGCTTTTCTAATGTTACGCGTATGATAAAAAATTAGTAAGAAATTTAAGGTGAGTTTTTAAGTGCTGCCCTGTTTTTTCCTTTGCTTTTCAAATTATTATTTTGTCTTTTCTGAAGCGATTACTCCTGTCTTATTGCCAGACTGATTGTTATTTAAATAAATTGGTCCAACACTGTAGACTCAGCTGCGCCTTCCGGGTGATATCTCTGTCTATCCTGTTTCTGTGCGCCGCCTCTACGCCTGCAATTGCGAACGGCGTTATTTAGCAAGACTAAGGATTTCTTAGTTTATCTTGACCTTGATTTATTATTTTCATCTGGGCTTGCTAAGTTGTGCCGCATATCCTTATGATTCAGTGGCTACTGTTTTGTCCTGATTGTTCAGTTGGCGCCGCTTCTCCCCCCTGATTATTCAGTTGGCACCGCTTCTCCCCCCTGATTATTCAGTTGGCGCCGCTTCTCCCCCCTGATCATTCAGTTGGCGCCGCTTCTCCCCCCTGATTATTCTGTTGGCGCCGCTTCTCCCCCCTGATTATTCAGTTGGCGCCGCTTCTCCCCCCCTTGATTATTCAGTTGGCGCCGCTTCTCCCCCCTGATTATTCAGTTGGCGCCGCTTCTCCCCCCCTGATTATTCAGTTGGCGCCGCTTCTCCCCCCTGATTATTCAGTTGGCGCCGCTTCCCCTGACTATTCAGTGCTTCTTTACCCTAGTGATCCGTACTTTACTTTTCTCTTTAAATTTCTCAACTCCTCAGGTGGGATCAGGTTGTCAGTTTTGGCTGGAAACAATGCTTCTACAAGGTAGCGAAAATTGCACGAGTTCATCTCGTCCCCTCCCCCCTTATCCATCGGTTCTCACCCATTCGCTCTTAGCGCAGTCAGTCATCAGCCAAGGCTAATGAAATTATCCCTAACAAGAACTGTTTGAATTGCCTATTAAGTTGATAGCGCAGTAATGCCTCAATTAGGCATTTGTAGAGCTCTATTTATGCAACCAAAAAGTACAACATTTTTTTATTTGTCAGAAATCGATATGAATGTATAATAAATAACGCTGTATAGTTTTTTATATTTCAAATTTAACATGGTAAATTTAATGAAACTGTTTATTATGATAAACGTGGATTTAGTTCAATGCCAAAATTTGCTGCTGTACAACAACCCTTAATAATTGATGCCCAATGTACAACCTGCGGTCTGCATGTACTTTTACGTTAAGACTTGGGGGGGTTTGTTGGATGAAATCGGGCGAACAGATGCGGACAAGCGCGAACAAATGAGATGAAGAAATGTGTCAGTTTACACCTGGGACGATGTAATCGAGTACGAGCTATGGACGGATCGGTCGCAGGTGCACACATCTGGCCGATTGTCCAGCAGGGCAGCAGCGGCCTGGCAGAGTCGGTGATGCTGCTGCAGCTGCTGCTGCTGTTGGTGCTGCTGGTGCAACAGCAGGTCCGAGTGCCGGCCGTTTGACGAGTCTTTTAGCGCTCGCCTGTCCAATATGGGCAGGGTTGAATAAGAGCGCATGGCGCCGTCAACGGCGGCCGCCACTGCCGCCGCTGCTGCGGCCGAGGATCCGTCTCTGAGGCCCTGACTGCCGCGTCTAGGCAGCGAGGAGAAGTGGCCTGCGGGCGTCCGCTGCGGCTGCTGCTGATGTTGATTGTGATGATGCTGATAGCGTTGATGATGCTGCATCAGGGCGCTGCCTTTGCACAGCGCGTCCACCGGCGTTTGACTCGGCGTATCGTCGTCGTTGTTCGTCTCCAGGCGGAGCCGATGGGCGGCGATCAGCAGTCGGCGACGGTAAACAACCACAATGAGTCCGCTGACCAGAGCGAGCATCACCAGCAGGATCAGGATGATGATCACAACTTGGCCAGTGCTGAGGCACATGCTGTACTCGCAGCTGTCTGTTGGATTTTAATCACGTGATTTTCGCCGCATTATCATTTGTATGTTGCCAAGACAGAAGTTGCTTTGTCTTCAGGACTAAGCAATAATGCCAATCCCTTTCAAAAAGCACGTCTAATCGGTCTTAATATTGAGGCTGCTATCAGCCAGGTGTAAGTCTGTCTAATTAGTCTCAATATTGGGGCTGCTATCAGCCAGGTTTGAGTCTGTCTCATTATTCTCAATTTTGGGGCTGCTATCAGCCAGGTATGAGTCTGTCTAATTGGTCTCAATATTGGGGCTGCTATCAGCCAGGTATGAGTCTGTCTAATTGGTCTCAATATTAAGGCTGCTATCAGCCAGGTGTGAGTCTGTCTTATTGGTCTCAATATTGGGGCTGCTATCAGCCAGGTATGAGTCTGTCTAATTGGTCTCAATATTAAGGCTGCTATCAGCCAGGTGTGAGTCTGTCTAATTGGTCTCAATATTGGGGCTGCTATCAGCCAGGTTTGAGTCTGTCTCATTATTCTCAATTTTGGGGCTGCTATCAGCCAGGTTTGAGTCTATCTAATTGGTCTCAATATTGGGGCTGCTATCAGCCAGGTGTGAGTCTGTCTAATTGGTCTCAATATTGGGGCTGCTATCAGCCAGGTGTGAGTCTGTTTAATTGGTCTCAATATTGGGGCTGCTATCAGCCAGGTGTGAGTCTGTCTAATTGGTCTCAATATTGGGGCTGCTATCAGCCAGGTATGAGTCTGTCTAATTGGTCTCAATATTGGGGCTGCTATCAGCCAGGTATGAGTCTGTCTTATTGGTCTCAATATTGGGGCTGCTATCAGCCAGGTTTGAGTCTGTCTCATTGGTCTCAATTTTGGGGCTGCTATCAGCCAGGTGTGAGTCTGTCTAATTGGTCTCAATATTGGGGCTGCTATCAGCCAGGTGTGAGTCTGTCTAATTGGTCTCAATATTGGGGCTGCTATTAGCCAGGTTTGAGTCTGTCTAATTGGTCTCAATATTGGGGCTGCTATCAGCCAGGTATGAGTGTCTAATTGGTCTCAATATTGGGGCTGCTATCAGCCAGGTATGAGTCTGTCTAATTGGTCTCAATATTGGGGCTGCTATCAGCCAGGTATGAGTCTGTCTAATTGGTCTCAATATTGGGGCTGCTATCAGCCAGGTGTGAGTCTGTCTAATTGGTCTCAATATTGGGGCTGCTATCAGCCAGGTGTGAGTCTGTCTAATTGGTCTCAATATTGGGGCTGCTATCAGCCAGGTGTGAGTCTGTCTAATTGGTCTCAATATTGGGGCTGCTATCAGCCAGGTGTGAGTCTGTCTAATTGGTCTCAATATTGGGGCTGCTATCAGCCAGGTATGAGTGTCTAATTGGTCTCAATATTGGGGCTGCTATCAGCCAGGTATGAGTCTGTCTCATTATTCTCAATTTTGGGGCTGCTATCAGCCAGGTTTGAGTCTATCTAATTGGTCTCAATATTGGGGCTGCTATCAGCCAGGTTTGAGTCTGTCTAATTGGTCTCAATATTGGGGCTGCTATCAGCCAGGTGTGAGTCTGTCTTATTGGTCTCAATATTGGGGCTGCTATCAGCCAGGTGTGAGTCTGTCTAATTGGTCTCAATATTGGGGCTGCTATCAGCCAGGTATGAGTCTGTCTAATTGGTCTCAATATTGGGGCTGCTATCAGCCAGGTGTGAGTCTGTCTAATTGGTCTCAATATTGGGGCTGCTATCAGCCAGGTGTGAGTCTGTCTAATTGGTCTCAATATTGGGGCTGCTATCAGCCAGGTGTGAGTCTGTCTAATTGGTCTCAATATTGGGGCTGCTATCAGCCAGGTGTGAGTCTGTCTAATTGGTCTCAATATTGGGGCTGCTATCAGCCAGGTGTGAGTCTGTCTTATTGGTCTCAATATTGGGGCTGCTATCAGCCAGGTGTGAGTCTGTCTAATTGGTCTCAATATTGGGGCTGCTATCAGCCAGGTGTGAGTCTGTCTAATTGGTCTCAATATTGGGGCTGCTATCAGCCAGGTGTGAGTCTGTCTAATTGGTCTCAATATTGGGGCTGCTATCAGCCAGGTATGAGTCTGTCTAATTGGTCTCAATATTGGGGCTGCTATCAGCCAGGTGCAATGCTCTGTAATTGCCTTCCATTAAAGGCTACTAACAGCTACTAACTATTGGCGAGTCTCGCTTAAGTTGGTGTAATTGCAAGCAAAAAATAGGTCTTTGCGCTTGCTTTGCACTAAAGTCAACAATTTACTTTCGCTAAGCAAATTGATTCAGTTAGGAAAAGTTAGCCAGTCTTTTCCCCATAATTTTTTGCCAATTTTAGCGGAAATTTCTTACATCTTTCCGTGCGCCTGTTGGCAGTTGCCATGACAACCAGGTGGGCCCAAGTTTCCACCAGTTGAATGCCGTCGCTCGGGCTTCGTTTGGTCATTTTAGCATCTTTACAAGCGGTGTCCTTTAAATTAATTTGGTGTAGTTTTGTACTAGAATGTTGACCAAAGCCCGCCCATTTCCTAGAATGGTGACCATAGACCGCCCATTTCCTAGAATGGTGACCATAGACCGCCCATTTCCTAGAATGGTGACCATAGACCGCCCATTTCCTAGAATGGTGACCATAGACCGCCCATTTCCTAGAATGGTGACCATACTCCGCCCAATTCTTAGAATGGTAGAATGGTGACCATAGACCGCCCATTTCCTAGAATGGTGACCAAAGACCGCCCATTTCCTAGAATGGTGACCATACACCGCCCAACTCTTAGAATGGTAGAATGGTGACCATAGACCGCCCATTTCCTAGAATGGTGACCATAGCCCGCCCATTTCCTAGAATGGTGACCATAGACCGCCCATTTCCTAGAATGGTGACCATAGCCCGCCCATTTCCTAGAATGGTGACCATAGACCGCCCATTTCTTAGAATGGTGACCATAGACCGCCCATTTCCTAGAATGGTGACCATAGACCGCCCATTTCCTAGAATGGTGCCATAGACCGCCCATTTCCTAGAATGGTGACCAAAGACCGCCCATTTCCTAGAATGGTGACCATAGACCGCCCATTTCCTAGAATGGTGACCAAAGACCGCCCATTTCCTAGAATGGTGACCATAGACCGCCCATTTCCTAGAATGGTGACCAAAGACCGCCCATTTCCTAGAATGGTGACCATAGACTGTTTAAGTTTTTCAATGCTACAAAATACAGCAGACATTACATGCAGTTTCCTGAAAACAATCGAATAAAACCAGTTACATAGCAACAAGAACCTTTAAGCAGAACTTGGAATCGGCGTCCTTGCACAGGCGCACTGAACAGGTGAAGTACAGGGACGGCAGGCTGGCCAACCTGAAGGCGGGAAAGCCGCCAGTCTGCTGGTGACCGGAGTCGCCGCTCCTTGTTGATCGAAAGCCGATGCCAGCCAGGCCCGAGTCAGAGTGCGGAGCTCTGGAGGGATGAGCAAAAAAAACTTGGCTGTCTTCAAGTTTGGGAAAAATTTCCAGCAATTTTCATTTTTTTGCGCATCTCCGACATCCAAAATCATAATTATTTTATTTTTAAGCCGGCGGAGAAAACTCCCCTTTGTCAGGCTAATTAGGATTAGCGAGGCGGCGCAGCAGGTCTAGGCCTCCTCAACTATCGGATAGAAATTACACACAGCGCACTGCCCTGGCCCTCGTTGCCCTTGACAAACTTCGGACCTGCTGATCTCCCTGCGGGGCTCCTTGCATGATCCCTGGGGTGAGCAGACAGGAATGACAGGGTAGAAACAACAGGGGCCTGCGAGATTTTTTTTTCGCTTCTTTTTCGACTTCTTTTGAGGATCGGGTTGCCCTTGTGACTCTCTCTGTCTCTCTCTCTATCTCTCTGTCTTTTATCTTGCCGTCGCCTTTGCAAGCATGTTCAAATAATCAACCATTGTTTGTTGAGCTGAACGCTTTTGCATGTAGGTCAAAGCGCCTAGAGCTGTACGTTGCAACACGTGCGGTCTCTTTCGTAATGCCATTTTTTTAATTTTTCCTCTGTACTCGTCAGTGCAGCCAGGCATTCTCAATGTGTCAGCTGGTCACACCCGAGACATTCTCAATGTGTCAGCTGGTCACACCCGAGACATTCTCAATGTGTCAGCTGGTCACACCCGAGACATTCTCAATGTGTCAGCTGGTCACACCCGAGACATTTTCAATGTGTCA
>CATNEM010000256.1:265000-292500 GCA_950096795.1 Macrostomum cliftonense | reverse complement strand
TTTTAAAGATACTCCACGTAATCAGCATTTCAGCTCCCATGAAGCTCAAACCTATTGCCTTAGAACAAGAGAATCTCCGCAAAGAGTCTTTCTTATTCTTTTTCAAGATTCCCTTATTTTTGGGGATTTTTTGTCCTTTTTTCAACAGCTTTTCATCTCCTCAATTTTACCTCGTCGAGGATTCCCTAATTCATTCGGGCAGATTCCAATTTCTTTAAGGATGTCTCGATTTTCTCGAGGATTCCCTAATTTCTTCGAGGAATCCTAAATTTCTTGGAGGATTTCTCCAATTTCTTCGAGCATTCCCTAATTTTTTCAAGGATTCCCCAATTTCTTCGAGGATTCCCCAATTTCTTCGAGGATTCCCCAAATTCTTTGAGGATTCCCCAAATTCTTTGAGGATTCCCCAATTTCTTCGAGGATTCCCCAATTTCCTCGAGGATTCCCCAATTTCTTCGAGGATTCCCCAATTTCTTCGAGGATTCCCCAAATTCTTTGAGGATTCCCCAAATTCTTCGAGGATTCCCCAATTTCTTCGAGGATTCCTCAATTTCTTCGAGGATTCCCCAATTTCCTCGAGGATTCCCCAATTTCTTCGAGGATTCCCCAATTTCTTCGAGGATTCCCCAATTTCTTCGAGGATTCCCCAAATTCTTTGAGGATTCCCCAAATTCTTCGAGGATTCCCCAATTTCTTCGAGGATTCCTCAATTTCTTCGAGGATTCCCCAATTTCCTCGAGGATTCCCCAATTTCTTCGAGGATTCCCCAATTTCTTCGAGGATTCCCCAAATTCTTCGAGGATTCCTCAATTTCTTCGAGGATTCCCCAATTTCTTCGAGGATTCCTCAATTTCTTCGAGGATTCCCCAATTTCTTCGAGGATTCCCCAATTTCTTCGAGGATTCCCCAAATTCTTTGAGGATTCCCCAAATTCTTCGAGGATTCCCCAATTTCTTCGAGGATTCCTCAATTTCTTCGAGGATTCCCCAATTTCCTCGAGGATTCCCCAATTTCTTCGAGGATTCCCCAATTTCCTCGAGGATTCCCCAATTTCTTCGAGGATTCCCCAATTTCTTCGAGGATTCCCCAAATTCTTCGAGGATTCCTCAATTTCTTCGAGGATTCCCCAATTTCTTCGAGGATTCCTCAATTTCTTCGAGGATTCCCCAATTTCTCCGAGGATTCCCTAGTTTACTCGAGGATTCCCTAATTTCCTCGAGGATTCCCTAATTTACTCGAGGATTCCCCAATTTCTTCGAGGATTCCCCAATTTCCTCGAGGATTCCCCAATTTCTTAGGGGATTCCTCAATTTCTTCGGGGGATTCCTCAATTTCTTCGGGGGATTCTCTGATTTCTTGGAGGATTCCCCAAGTTCCTCGAGGATTTTTTCTTTGAAGATTCTCCGATTTAATCGAGGATTTCCAGATTTCCCTGAAGTCTTCCCGGTGTGATCGCAGATTTATTGTTGAAGGATGTCAACTTCTCCTAGATACGACGTTTCCGTCCATTAATACCTTCATGTGTTTTTTTTTCAATTCGAACACTTACCGTGCCGCTTGCTGCACTGAGCAGAACTGTCCGCACCTGCTGCGGACGCAGGCGTGGACATTCGCCTGGGACAGAGGCAGCCAGGCTGGCTACCGTTGCTAGGGGAGTAGCAGATGCCGAAGGAGTCCGGCCCGCTGCAGCCTTCGCAGCCTTCCATTTTGTAGAGTCGCTCAACTGTGTGTGATTTCAGTTAAATAAATAATAAATGATAAAGTTTGCATTCGCAATATTTGATGAGAAGAAGTCAGGGTAGAGAAGTGAATAGGGAAGAGAGGGGAGTGAGAGTAGATAGGAGAATAGGGAAGAGAGGGGAGTGAGAGTAGATAGGGGAATAGGGTAGAGAGGGGAGTGAGAGTAGATAGGAGAATAGGGAGGAGAGGGGAGTGAGAGTAGATAGGGGAATAGGGTAGAGAGGGGAGTGAGAGTAGATAGGAGAATAGGGAGGAGAGGGGAGTGAGAGTAGATAGGGGAATAGGGTAGAGAGGGGAGTGAGAGTAGATAGGGGAATGGGGTAGAGAGGGGAGTGAGAGTAGATAGGAGAATAGGGTAGAGAGGGGAGTGAGAGTAGATAGGAGAATAGGTCTGAGGGGAGTGAGAGTAGATAGGAGAATAGGGAGGAGAGGGGAGTGAGAGTAGATAGGGGAATAGGGTAGAGAGGGGAGTGAGAGTAGATAGGGGAATAGGGTAGAGAGGGGAGTGAGAGTAGATAGGGGAATAGGGTAGAGAGGGGAGTGAGAGTAGATAGGGGAATAGGGAGGATAGGTGAGTGAGAGTAGATAGGAGAATAGGGAGGATAGGGGAGGGAGAGATTGGAGAATAAAGGAGAAATTGGAGAGACGGAGAGAGGGCAATTTGAGAGTAGACTTGAGAACAGAACAAAATCTGCAGCCCTGTCGGCAAACAGACATAGAATGGATAGGCAATCTTTGACTCAAGCTAGCCTTCAACAGTGCAGCTTAGGTCCTAAGCCATCAACATTTTCCGTGAATCCAACACTTTAGGCAGCCGTGACTCACTGGAGCAAATGTCGCTTTCCCTATAGATTTGATATCATTTTTTACTCGCCTTACCAAATCTTTTTAACTCAGGCTCTCCCCTCTGTCTAGCGTGGGCGAAATTTTATTTTTTTACTCTGAAGAAAACACTGCTGACCAACGAAGGGCGAGAGCGTCAGAAAGTGAGGAGCGGAACAGAGGGTGTGGCAGTTCCCCCTTAGGGGGTTCGAGATCGATGAATATAATAGTCTCTCCTCCCACGGAGGGCAGCTCCGAGAGGCCACTTCACTTCGACTTCTTGGCAGCTAGCAGAGAGGGATTTTAAGAACAAAAGGCCAGGTAGTGCGAAGGTCGCCCAACTTATATAAAAAAAATACTTGTGTCGTTCAGAAGTCGGAAACACGCTTTCAGCAGAAATAAAAAAGAGAGAGTAAGAGGCTGCTTTTCCCCATGAGTCGATTGCTGGCTAAAGACATTTAAGAAAGTAAGAAAAAGAGGAGGGACTCTTTTTCTTATGGCTAAAGTTGCTCGGGGAGGGGGATCTTTCCTCAACTGTCGATGAAAATTGATTGACAAAATCTGGAGAGTCCCAGAGTGGCTTTTTTGATGAGGAGACAAAGGGGAGATTGACAAAGGTGGCCAAGGGTAGATCTGACACATGGTCTTTGTGAAATCTACGAGATTTATACTCTCTGAGGTTATCGATTCTACACGACTTAGGACATCAATTGTCCAAGACATCTAATCTCCATAAGATCTAGTCTCGCTCGCATCTATCTATTTTTAGATATTTATCCATTGTACGCATGAAGTCTTGATTGAATCTACTCTCTTTAGTTTCTATTCCGAAGGACTTTAAGCTTCGAAGGCATCTCATTTGCATGATTTATATTCTCGATAGCATTTACCTATCTGACAATGGAATCTAGTCTATGTAATAGATGTACTCAGATAGGGCCTTTTTACTTCTAAGAAAAGCCCATTCGGAGACGCCGCAGCATCGCACTCACAGCATTCGTAGTACTTTAGCCAGGGCTGGTAGACGGGCACGAATCGGTCCGGGCACTGGCACTTCCTGATGTCGGTTTCAACGTCTCGTGGTCGCCGGCAAACGGCGTGCTGACTGCGGCAGGTCAGGGTGGAGTCGTCGCATAACTCGCCGATGTCACCTGAGGATTTTTAATCGGGATTGAACGGCAGGTCAACGAGGGAAGGGTTTAGGGATCTGATTTAGAATGCGTCGGGAACTCACGCAGCCGGGTGGAGCACACCTGAGCCGCCCAGTTGCCCTCCGGTCCGAGGCGCGGCACCCCGCTGCCAGCGGGACAGGCGCAGCTCAGGCGGAACGTCTGGCCGTCCTCTGTGATCAACTCTCCGTTGCTCCTGGGAGTTCGGCGGCCGTGGATTTCGGATTGGGTGAGACTGTCGGACAGAAAGACAGACTGACAGACAGACAGACAGACAGACAGACAGACAGATAGACAGACAGACAGACAGACAGACAGACAGACTGACAGACTGACAGACAGACAGACTGACAGACAGACTGACAGACAGACAGACAGACAGACAGACAGACAGACTGACAGACAGATAGACAGACTGACAGACAGATAGACAGACTGACAGACAGACTGACAGACAGACTGATGGACAGACTGACAGACACTCTGACAGACAGACAGACAGACAGACTGACAGACAGACAGACAGACTGACAGACAGACAGACAGACAGACAGACAGAAAGATAGACAGACACACCGACAGACAGACAGACACACAGACAGATAGACAGACAGACAGACACACAGACAGAAAGACAGACAGACAGACAGACAGAAAGACAGACACACAGACAGACGGACGGACACAAACAGACAACCAAGCTCTATTGACTCACTCGCTCAGGTCGTCCTCCTTCACGCAGATTCCACCTTCCGCTTCACAGGCTTTGCAGTAGGGCCTCGGTGGCGACTTCTTGGTGTAGATGGGCTCTGAAGTGGTAGCGAATTAGTTTTACTAAAGCCATGACTCCCCCTCCGCCCAACCAACCCCATGCCTCACCCGCCGCCCAACCAACCCCATGACTCACCCGCCGCCCAACCAACCCCATGCCTCACCCTACGCCCAACCAACCCCATGCCTCACCCTACGCCCAACCAACCCCATGACTCACCCGCCGCCCAACCAACCCCATGCCTCACCCGCCGCCCAACCAGCCCCATGACTCACTGCACTGATGCCGGTGCGGCACGTACGCATAGAAGGGCAGGCAGACGCAGCGAGCCTCGTGCACCGCGCAGACGCTGTCCTTCACCAACTGACACGAGGCGTCGCTGTCCCGCCGGCAGACCACGTCGAGTAGTTCTGGATGATGTCGCGAGGTTGACCGAGTATTACGATAAAAGAATTACCAAAGGCAGACAGCTACTGAATTAGTGGAAGCCAGAGATTTCCTTGCCTATCACAACTGTCCAAGTAAATTTCCTGTCAACTAATTGGTTATCGTTCGGGATTAATTGCATAGCTTAACCGTGCCTACTAGCTATAATTATTCAGTAAATAATGATTTATTTAGGCTAGTTTCTGTTATTCCAATAAGCGGTTCTTTTAGGAAAACTGCTCTTTCAATCAATACTTGTCAATAAATGTGGACTAATGCTCGAGGACAAGATAATTAGCTATTCTGCTTTTATCACGTGGTTAGATTTTCAAATAATGCATGGCAGTCTTTAATAAAATTTATATTTAATCAATTTGAGTATTTATTTGTACGTTTTTACAGCAGCTGAGAACTTGAAGTGGCTTGTTGAGTTGTCACAAAGCGCATGAAAAATAATTTTCAATGCAATTGGCTTATAAATAGACCCCGTATATTGTATCTGTTTTTTTCTACCAAAATAAGCACCGCCTCCCTATTAGTTGCAGTTGCTGCCTCAACCCCACCACCCTATTCTGTTTGCCTCTGAATCATCAGCCCAGTCGCTTTCGTTTTTTATTCTTTTCATTTTTTCCCCAGCTAAGCACTTCAGATCCTCAGGCTGAACGTTTTGGTTTTGAAATAAAAAACAAATTTTTACAAATAATGCTTAAACCAAAGCATGCGTGACTGGCTGGCATTGCTGGCACAGCTTATCAGCTGCCTGATTCCAGATGCTTGCATGCGAACCCTGCGCTCAGCGCTGCTGCTGGCCAGCGGACTTTTGTGAATTCTGCTTTTGCACAATTCTGCTGTTGAAATAAGCACTACAATGGCTTCTTCTCGGTAAAAAAATGTCTGCAACACTTGATTTTGCCTATGCTATGAAGCACTTTTCTACTTCAAAACCATAGATAGATAGATAGATAGATAGATAGATAGATAGATAGATAGATAGATAGATAGATAGATAGATAGATAGATAGATAGATAGATAGATAGATAGATAGATAGATAGATAGATAGATAGATAGATAGATAGATAGATAGATAGATAGATAGATAGATAGATAGATAGATAGATAGATAGATAGATAGATAGATAGATAGATAGATAGATAGATAGATAGATAGATAGATAGATAGATAGATAGATAGATAGATAGATAGATAGATAGATAGATAGATAGATAGATAGATAGATAGATAGATAGATAGATAGATAGATAGATAGATAGATAGATAGATAGATAGATAGATAGATAGATAGATAGATAGATAGATAGATAGATAGATAGATAGATAGATAGATAGATAGATAGATAGATAGATAGATAGATAGATAGATAGATAGATAGATAGATAGATAGATAGATAGATAGATAGATAGATAGATAGATAGATAGATAGATAGATAGATAGATAGATAGATAGATAGATAGATAGATAGATAGATAGATAGATAGATAGATAGATAGATAGATAGATAGATAGATAGATAGATAGATAGATAGATAGATAGATAGATAGATAGATAGATAGATAGATAGATAGATAGATAGATAGATAGATAGATAGATAGATAGATAGATAGATAGATAGATAGATAGATAGATAGATAGATAGATAGATAGATAGATAGATAGATAGATAGATAGATAGATAGATAGATAGATAGATAGATAGATAGATAGATAGATAGATAGATAGATAGATAGATAGATAGATAGATAGATAGATAGATAGATAGATAGATAGATAGATAGATAGATAGATAGATAGATAGATAGATAGATAGATAGATAGATAGATAGATAGATAGATAGATAGATAGATAGATAGATAGATAGATAGATAGATAGATAGATAGATAGATAGATAGATAGATAGATAGATAGATAGATAGATAGATAGATAGATAGATAGATAGATAGATAGATAGATAGATAGATAGATAGATAGATAGATAGATAGATAGATAGATAGATAGATAGATAGATAGATAGATAGATAGATAGATAGATAGATAGATAGATAGATAGATAGATAGATAGATAGATAGATAGATAGATAGATAGATAGATAGATAGATAGATAGATAGATAGATAGATAGATAGATAGATAGATAGATAGATAGATAGATAGATAGATAGATAGATAGATAGATAGATAGATAGATAGATAGATAGATAGATAGATAGATAGATAGATAGATAGATAGATAGATAGATAGATAGATAGATAGATAGATAGATAGATAGATAGATAGATAGATAGATAGATAGATAGATAGATAGATAGATAGATAGATAGATAGATAGATAGATAGATAGATAGATAGATAGATAGATAGATAGATAGATAGATAGATAGATAGATAGATAGATAGATAGATAGATAGATAGATAGATAGATAGATAGATAGATAGATAGATAGATAGATAGATAGATAGATAGATAGATAGATAGATAGATAGATAGATAGATAGATAGATAGATAGATAGATAGATAGATAGATAGATAGATAGATAGATAGATAGATAGATAGATAGATAGATAGATAGATAGATAGATAGATAGATAGATAGATAGATAGATAGATAGATAGATAGATAGATAGATAGATAGATAGATAGATAGATAGATAGATAGATAGATAGATAGATAGATAGATAGATAGATAGATAGATAGATAGATAGATAGATAGATAGATAGATAGATAGATAGATAGATAGATAGATAGATAGATAGATAGATAGATAGATAGATAGATAGATAGATAGATAGATAGATAGATAGATAGATAGATAGATAGATAGATAGATAGATAGATAGATAGATAGATAGATAGATAGATAGATAGATAGATAGATAGATAGATAGATAGATAGATAGATAGATAGATAGATAGATAGATAGATAGATAGATAGATAGATAGATAGATAGATAGATAGATAGATAGATAGATAGATAGATAGATAGATAGATAGATAGATAGATAGATAGATAGATAGATAGATAGATAGATAGATAGATAGATAGATAGATAGATAGATAGATAGATAGATAGATAGATAGATAGATAGATAGATAGATAGATAGATAGATAGATAGATAGATAGATAGATAGATAGATAGATAGATAGATAGATAGATAGATAGATAGATAGATAGATAGATAGATAGATAGATAGATAGATAGATAGATAGATAGATAGATAGATAGATAGATAGATAGATAGATAGATAGATAGATAGATAGATAGATAGATAGATAGATAGATAGATAGATAGATAGATAGATAGATAGATAGATAGATAGATAGATAGATAGATAGATAGATAGATAGATAGATAGATAGATAGATAGATAGATAGATAGATAGATAGATAGATAGATAGATAGATAGATAGATAGATAGATAGATAGATAGATAGATAGATAGATAGATAGATAGATAGATAGATAGATAGATAGATAGATAGATAGATAGATAGATAGATAGATAGATAGATAGATAGATAGATAGATAGATAGATAGATAGATAGATAGATAGATAGATAGATAGATAGATAGATAGATAGATAGATAGATAGATAGATAGATAGATAGATAGATAGATAGATAGATAGATAGATAGATAGATAGATAGATAGATAGATAGATAGATAGATAGATAGATAGATAGATAGATAGATAGATAGATAGATAGATAGATAGATAGATAGATAGATAGATAGATAGATAGATAGATAGATAGATAGATAGATAGATAGATAGATAGATAGATAGATAGATAGATAGATAGATAGATAGATAGATAGATAGATAGATAGATAGATAGATAGATAGATAGATAGATAGATAGATAGATAGATAGATAGATAGATAGATAGATAGATAGATAGATAGATAGATAGATAGATAGATAGATAGATAGATAGATAGATAGATAGATAGATAGATAGATAGATAGATAGATAGATAGATAGATAGATAGATAGATAGATAGATAGATAGATAGATAGATAGATAGATAGATAGATAGATAGATAGATAGATAGATAGATAGATAGATAGATAGATAGATAGATAGATAGATAGATAGATAGATAGATAGATAGATAGATAGATAGATAGATAGATAGATAGATAGATAGATAGATAGATAGATAGATAGATAGATAGATAGATAGATAGATAGATAGATAGATAGATAGATAGATAGATGGATAGATAGATAGATAGATAGATAGATAGATAGATAGATTAGATCCTCCAACGCAGAACGCATTCAGGCATTCACCCGCAGGCACTCCGGCCGAGCAAACACTGGCAGGCTCTGAGGTGAGCACTGGGCAAGGCCAGCCCCAAAGCTTCATTGTTCCCGCTCGGATTCAGTGCTGCGCAGACATGGCACTGAGCTGCCTAAGCCAGCTCGGATTTTAGCAGATCTTGTTCCGGGCCAAGCTGCTGGCCTCGCCTGCTGCTTCTGCTGCTGGTTTGCAGGCCCGTTCCTCCCCTCTCTCTCTGCCTCTATATTTGCCTTTCTCGTGTCAGTGTCTGAAAGCTCCGTGGCTCACCAATTTGTCTTTCATATCCCACAGCCAACGTGACTGCAATGTTATCTGCTAGGTTTCGGGCCCACGCACCCCAAAGCCAAGGGGTGAAACTGTTAACTCTGGGGGAGGGGGAGTTTGGCATATGGGCGGCACAGCTCGCCAATAAATGGCGCTTGTAAAACCGGGGCAACGCCAAATTTAGTTGGGATGCTTACTAACGAGAATTTAATTATTGTGTTACTATGGACGGCCCCTTGCTGTACAATAAACTATAGGCTGATATTTTATAACAAACTTAAAGCTCCAATTTTGTTCAGTAAGGTCGGGCTTGTTCGAGATAAAAAGACAAATTCATCACGTGACTGCTCAAGGCTGGGAGTGAACACAGCCGTCAATCCATGTGACAACATTCTCAACATCCGTTTTTCCTATATTAGTTGTGCTCTCCATTCAGTCCTTTGTGTTTGCGTTTGTTAGCGTACGAAAAATTGCCATATAAGGCCGGGGCCTTTTGTTACTTTGATTAGTTTAAAAGCTCATTTAGTAGATGGAGCGGCTTTTGAATTTTTGCTGCACACTATAAATCTGTGTTGTTCCCCCATCGGGTGATTGTTCCCACGCAAATTCCCTGCCTTTGATAATCTCCACCCATTGATTGTCTCTATTCCCATGCATTGATCATCGTCATCTATTGATGATCCCTTCTGTTGATAGTCATCATGTCCGATCCACTTTAAATCCCAATTTTTTTAATCCCAATTTTTTGGTCCCATATATTGATAATCTTATCTATTGATAATCCCATATATTGATAATCTCATGTATTTATAATCCTATCTATTGATAATCCTCATCTATTGTTAATCCCATCTATTGATAATCCCATTTATTGATAATCAACATCTATTGATAATCCTCATCTATTGATAATCCTCATCTATTGATAATGCCCATCTATTGATAATCCCCATTTATTGATAATCCTCATCTATTGATAATCCCTATCTATTGATAATCCCTATCTATTGATAATCCCTATCTATTGATAATCCCTATCTATTGATAATCCCTATCTATTGATAATCCCTATCTATTGATAATCCCTATCTATTGATAATCCTTATCTATTGATAATCAAATTTATAGATAATCTTCATTTATTGATCATCTTGATAATACACATACAAACAATCCCCATATGTTAATAATCACCATCTATCCCAATTATTTATTTATCCCTCAAATTTCAGCGAATCCCAATACGCTGGGAGAAAATCCCGCTTGGCAACCAACTCACTGTCCTGGCAGAATCTCTCGCCGCTGCTGTGGGTGATCCTAGTCTTGTCGCTCGGACATTCGCACGAGATCTTCGAGCCGGACAGCGCGCAAACTCCCCCGATGGGATCCGAGCACGGGTCGCCGGGACGCCTGCAGCCGCTGCTGTCCCCTGCAAAATAAAAACGATTGCCAATCTTAATGGGCCGGCCGAGCAGGCCTAGCACCGGATCCCGAGGCGGATCTTCATCCCGGAGGGACACCGCAGCTGACGGGCCGGTGGCGGCGCAGATCGCCGCCAGACCCGCCGCCACCTGCAGAGCTAGCCAGATCATGCCTGTTCAGAGCGAGCGAATATCGGGGAGCCAGCCAGCCAGTTCGAACCGATATTAAAAATCGGGGGGTCGGCGCTCAGTCAGCAGTCAGTCAGGCGGTTGAATAGGGGGGCTGACTAGGAAGGGATGGGCGCGCAGGAAGAAGCGGATCTGGGGATTTCGGTGGGGGGGGGAGGGGATATCCCCGGGACAATTGGTTGCCAGTCGCCACCCATTCACCTGCCAAGACCACTTCCCCGCCCATTAACCCCGTCTCCCCCCTCCTCTATAGCCGAAGTCATGCTCAGCAGCAATAACAGCTCAGAGTCTCGTCTTCTCCCTTTTCTGCCCCACCTCGCCTCCTCCGCAAATGCGTCTTCATCTTCTGCCCCTAAACTGATACTCAGCTTCCCTTATTCTCTTGCGTTTTTTTCATGCGCACTCTGTTACTACAGGCTTGATGCATCATCTTAACTATCATGTTTTATCTAATGTGTCTTCCCTGTCTGTGCCATCCCAATGACCGTCTACCAAACTGTCTCAATTCGTCGATAACAATGCTGATTCGCGTGTGTGTTTCCCCAGCTGCTTCTAATGCAACATTTCTCATTAATAGTACTTTTAACTATTAACTTACTAACGATTTTTTAAATCGCTACTGTCACTTTTCCCCTGAAGAAGGATCTTTCGTAATTCTTGTCAACTCGTTGTGAAGGTGCTTACCTCCTTCTCTCCCTGCCCTCTTTTTCAACCCATCAAATATCGCACTTCAGCCGCCAATTCTCCCAATGTCTGCTCATTGCCAATCATTGCTAATCTACCGATCCTCGCCGTTACAAAGAAAAACAATTCAAAAATGAGTCGGCCAGTCGGATATGGATTATTTCACTTCGTATTAGCATTGGAACATTTCGCATCGAGCTTGGATTTCGCCAAAAAAAGAGCTAATCAATCCATAAATCGATTAAAATAGCCCACCCCTCTCCACTGCTCGCTCCTCATCTACTCTCTGTCTCCCTATTTTCCAGCTGAGTGAAAAGCAACAAATTTTTAAACAAAATCGCGCAAATACTCAGCTCAATTTTTTTTGTTCGCACCTCGCAAAATTATTGTCGTTCGAAATTTCAACTGTTTTTTTCGGGGGGGGGGGGACGATCGATCTGAAGGAATTGGAAAACTCGGAACTTAAAAAAAAGAATGTTCGTCCCACATTTTTTCGCACTGTTGGCCAACCGCAACTTCAGTTGCAAGCTATTTAGAGATTTTAACAAAACACACCGTCTACAGTCTGGTCGGATATTGGAAAGAAAAATAACGGGAATGGGATAAATGTTTTAGGATAAATAGTCTTATTCAAACGTGATAAACAATTTTTTGAGAAGAGTTATCAATACGATGTAGTTGCTAATTTCAAATTTGAAACTCGCTCAGAATTCAATCGAAAGTGAAAGTCCCGCGTTGCAGACTGGCTGATGTAGCTGCAACTGGAGTACAGATGTGGCTGCATTGACGGCTGCTGAGGGAACCGCAACAGGTGGCGCAGCATCCATGCAACCAGCCAGTTGGAGAAAAAATTAACAACTCAAACTTAGAGAGACTCGGCTTTGCTTGGGCTTCAGTAGGGGAAGCAGTTTTCTTCGGGAAAAGCATTCGGCAGAATCGGGTAGTCCCCCATTCTCGCCCTCCCCAGTCCCAACAAGCAAAATATTTCCGTTTGTGTGTGCTCAACTTGGACGCTGGTTTTGGCCCTGCATCTTTAGCGACAAGTCTCTCCAATCTTCATTCTCTCTGCGCTTTGCCCACCCGCTCTGTGATAGATCCGCATGCAGATTGAAGCAATGGATTCGGAATCACGTTCATGTTTAGACAATTTTTTAGCATAAAGAGTAGCATTGTCCTGTTTGAATCGCGAGCTTGTATTGGTGTGTCTCAAGTTTTCCGTTTGTGTCCAAGTTTGTGTCTCTTTTGTGTCTTCATTTGCAGTTGCTTGTCTTTTCATGCAAATATTTCTATTTGTGTCTCCATGGGATAAGTTTGTCTTTTATGCAACGAGTTTGTGTCTTCCATTAAAATGAGTTTGTCTTTTAGTTTGTGTCTCAATGTGTTAATTTTGTGTCTTAATGCGATGCATTTGTGTCTTTTACGCAATAAGTTTGTGTCTTCCATGAAATGAGTTTTTTTCTTTTAGTTTGTGTCTCGATGCGATTATTTTGTGTCTCAATGCGATGACTCTGTGTCTCGATGCGATGAGTTTGTGTCTCAATGCCATGAGTTTGTGTCTCAATGCGATGAGTTTGTGTCTCAATGCGATGAGTTTGTGTCTCAATGCGATGGGTTTGTGTCTCAATGCCATGAGTTTGTGTCTCAATGCGATGAGTTTGTGTCTTTTACGCAATAAGTTTTTGTCTTCCATGAAATGAGTTTTTATTTTAGTTTGTGTCTCAATGCGATGACTCTGTGTCTCGATGCGATGAGTTTGTGTCTCAATGCGATGAGTTTGTGTCTCAATGCGATGAGTTTGTGTCTCAATGCGATGAGTTTGTGTCTTTTACGCAATAAGTTTGTGTCTTCCATGAAATGAGTTTTTATTATAGTTTGTGTCTCAATGCGATGACTCTGTGTCTCGATGCGATGAGTTTGTGTCTCAATGCGATGAGTTTGTGTCTCAATGCGATGAGTTTGTGTCTCAATGCGATGAGTTTGTGTCTCAATGCGATGAGTTTGTGTCTTTTACGCAATAAGTTTGTGTCTTCCATGTAATGAGTTTTTATTTTAGTTTGTGTCTCAATGCGATGAGTTTGTGTCGCAATGCGATGAGTTTGTGTCTCAATGCGATGAGTTTGTGTCTCAATGCGATGAGTTTGTGTCTCAATGCGATGAGTTTGTGTCTCAATGCGATGAGTTTGTGTCGCAATGCGATGAGTTTGTGTCTCAATGCGATGAGTTTGTGTCTCGGTGAAATTGATGTGTAGCAAAGGAACGCCTTTTTGTCCCTATGAGCAGCAAAGGAACAGCGATCAAGACAAGCTGCTCATCAGCGCAGGGCAGGTATGCATTCTGAACAAAGTAAGAGGACAAAGTATTAATGAATTTCTTTGTTCGGCGTCCTTTTTTGTCTTCACTTTAAAAACATGCGCTTGATCGATTGTTCCCCCGCCCGAGAGCAGGCGATGCTAATTCAGCGGATCGGTAAATACGAATAGCCTGGCAACAAAAGCGAAAAACCGTCTTTACAGAAAATAAAAGCAAATAGGTCGTAGGTTTTGAGTGCCGCCAGCCAACTCACCCAGGTCGATGGCTGAGCTCAGTCCACAGATAATTGCGGCCATGATCAGCTGTAGTATCCTTGAGCTGCGAGCATTGCCGTTAAGTAGTTTCTTCATGATTGCGAAAAAAATAACTTTTGAAACTTAGATTAGAAAAAAATTGTCTTTCAATTTTATTTTATTCAGTTGGCTTCTGCTGTCGATCTCCAGTCAGCCAGTTAGGGCTCAGCTCCTCTTGCACGTCTGTCCCTGTCCGCTTCGGTTTTTTCCTCTGCTTCTTGGCCCACCACTCCTTGGCTTCCGAGTGACTCGCGGTTGGTTGGCTTTCAAGCCTGAACGGACTGAGAGGGTGGGGGAGAAGCTCGTTTGGCGCGAGGCCGAGTCTGTTACGAGTTGCTGAGCCTGCTGCTGATTCTTCAACGCCCAGATTTTGTTGTGCCACCTAGGTTGGAGATCCTCTTCCTCAGCCGTGGGGAGCAGGAATGGCCGCCGACTCCACCACAATTGGCTGGCTGGCTTTTTTTCAATAAAAAAATGGAGAAAAAATGAGCCAGCATTCAAGCTCTCTCTCTCGCTGTGTCCCTATTTTTTCCCGGCGCATTCCCAGCCTAATTAATTATTAATTAGTCGCCCCTGGTACGACGGGTGTTTCAAAGCCCATTGCGTATGATGGGCCAAACAAGTATTGGGTATGGGGGTGGATGGTGCTGGGGTGTGGCGGGCTGGACGCAAAGTCCTTGGCCGTTTGCCTCTAACGTTTGTCAGCCAGTCTCCATGCACCCTCTGTATCCGCGGAGTGGGGTGGGGCTTGGCTGTTATTTTGCATTTTGCTAAAAAATTGCTAAAACAACAAGTGGAAATTCAACAAGGGGTAAGAGAAGAGATTGGGAATGGACAATCGAGACTGTTTTTTCTCCCTTTCCGGTTTGAAAATCTCCCCCCAAAAATTCTCCCCCCATGTCAGCAGCGGTCCAACTAACCCTTTGTCGTTTGTTTCCCCTAGGAGCAGAAAATTTTTCCTGGCGGTCCCGCAGACTCTTGGCGCCTAGGAAGGGACGCGTATTTTGACTTGACCATCTCGCTGGCAAAACTGTAAAAAATAATTTGGAACCTGGGGTTTTTGAGATGAGGCAGTGCGGTGTCAACTTAGTTATTAGGTAGTTTTTCTCTCTCGTTAATTTCAGATCCAACGGATAACTGCATAGCTTAAAGGCTTGTGAACTCAATCCTAATAATTAATCTTTCTGTCCTTCCACAGTTAGCTCCCTAATTATCATCCCTAATTAGCATTAAATTTTCCCACCACCTCATTGATCCCAACGGTGTTTAACCCTTCTCCCATCCTAATGCTTGTCCTTCCGTTTTCTGTCTTCATTGCTCTGTCCTGAAAACTACCCTACTGTACGCTAACATTTAACCTCTTAATTACCCTTTTGTCTACCCAGTTCTACCCTCTTGATTACCTCTCAGTCTACTCATTTCTACCCTCCTAATTACCTCTCAGTCTACTCAGTTCTACCCTCCTAACTACCCCTCAGTCTACTCAGTTCTACCCTCCTAACTACCCCTCAGTCTACCCAGTTCTACCCTCCTAACTACCCCTCAGTCTACTCAGTTCTACCCTCCTAACTACCCCTCAGTCTACTCAGTTCTACCCTCCTAACTACTCCTCAGTCTACCCAGTTCTACCCTCCTAACTACCCCTCAGTCTACCCAGTTCTACCCTCCTAACTACCCCTCAGTCTATTCAGTTCTACCCTCCTAACTACCCCTCAGTCTACTCAGTTCTACCCTCCTAACTACCCCTCAGTCTATTCAGTTCTACCCTCCTAACTACCCCTCAGTCTACTCAGTTCTACCCTCCTAACTACCCCTCAGTCTATTCAGTTCTACCCTCCTAACTACCCCTCAGTCTACTCAGTTCTACCCTCCTATTTACCTACTGTCTCACAAATCTCTCACCACCATCTACCCCATCATTCATAACGAAGAATTTCTTGGCCAAGCAAATCATCCAAGCAAAAGCTGTGGAGAAAATCCCAAAAAATTAACTAAAAAATTTACTGCACGCCGGTGGATTCAGCCTCTTTTTTGGGCTATAGTCTGCGGCTCTTTCTGCTGCCACTTCTGCTTTTGATTAACTGTCTGCTTTGAGCTAGATGGAGGAAGCGAGCGGTGTGGCACTGAGGTGCTTCCCAGCAATCTCGAGTATCCCAACCTATTAAGCAGACGCCACAAGCAGGATTAGGAAAGGGCGGCTACTTGAAGCCCGAGGAGCCATCTGGCATCTTTGCCAGCCGATCTTTGCACCCGCTGGTGCAGCCTTTTTTATAATGAAAAACTCGCCCATCAACTTAGCAGCCAAACCCCCTTGGGAGCCGTTTTGTTAACAGGTTCGCTGATGAGAAAGGGAAGGCTGAGCGACCAGGGAGGAAGGGATGAGCTTAGATAAGAGGGAGTCCAGCGGTTCAGAGCTGAAATTTGACTCGTAGCTTGGGAGAAGCTTGAGGAGTTAAATTTGCAAATAGGCAAGTTTTTTCCCAAGCCGTTATGATAGTGCTGCCTTCTTTAACTAAATTCCCCAAGTTAAAATAGCTTGTACACATCAGCTAGTAGCCTTCCATTAAAAGAAATTTAATTTCTCATATAAAATTAATTGGAGTTTCCTGAAAAGCTCCGCCTCTAGAAGCAGCCCAGCTTGAGTTCCTTGAGTTCTCTTGCACGCAAAACGCCGACTGAACTAACAAGCCCAAGAGTCCGCCTTTTGTAGGGGGGATTTTTTCAGCTGTCTGTTGCTTTAGTCTAAGCCAAGAAGAAAAATGAAAGCTAATAATCAATGATAGACTCCCGTGCCCGTGAATTTCTGATGCTTCTGCTGCTTTGCAATGGGAATTTTTCAGTCAGACGTCAGGAATTATTGCGAATTTCATCAGTCACCGATTGTATGATTTACAAGTAGGCAACATGCTCCAAGCTTATTACTAACAGTAAAATGCAAGATTCTATCCCCTCAAATAATCAACTAAATCAAAGCGGCCGAGGTAATTTGATCAGAGAAAAAAATGTCTATAGAAATGCTAGTAAACAAGGCGCTGCAAAATGCTTACTTCTCGGATTTCTTTAGGCGAGCGCCGTCCAAGTGGATGGGGTATAGGGGAGTGTGTTTTGCTAGATTAGCAAAAGTGCGCACGCACCGAGGCTGAAGAGCCATCACTGGTCTGGCTTTTCACCGCCCGATGTTCAGCTGATAAAATCTCATTCCTGCTACGCCTGAGGCTCCTTGTTAACAACGTAAGTGGGCGTTTGTATTTTGTTGTCCAATAACAAAAAAACAAACTATAAATGACGAGTAATTATTAAGAAAGCGAATTTGAGCTTGAGCGAATCAAATAGCAGTCAGTTTAAGAATCTATTGTGTTATGATCCATAGGAAAAAGATTAAACCTTGACAAAATACAACAGAAAGAAGTCTTGAAAGATTGCATGGCTAAAATCGAGAACTCAAGAGAGGCAAAAGATGGTGGAATGCAGACTCTTGCGCTGCCTCATTCATTCACTTCCCTATTCCTCTCTCTCTTATTTTTTCATCTCATGAAGCAGAGGAGAGAAAGAGAAAGCTGCGCTAGTGATGGAGCAATGAGCGACTGCTCCCTGCTCACTGAGGCCTGAAAGACTGAGAGGGAAAGTGGCTTGACTGAACCGGATATTTGGAAAACTTTTGCCCGCCTGTTTTATTTAATAGCAAGCTAAGCCTCCGATGGGAAAACCACTTTCCCCCTATAATTTATCTTCCAATCTTGCCCCGTCTATTCGTCACTGCACCCGTCACTGATTGGCTGTCACGGCTGGGTGGGGGAGAAAATGAGGGCTCCCGAGGGGTTCGGGCAAGCTATAGTTATAAGGTTGTCGACTATCGAATAAGATTTAGGGAGAAAGTATTCTTGCTGATTGCATCCGAGCAGGCTTGAGCAGTCTCAGTAGCCCCATGATCTCGTATCAGTCGTGCTCGTGCGATGAGAACGCCACAGACAGGCAGTGCATTGAGCAGCAGTGGGGGCAGCCAGCCACGTACACGCTGCCGCAGCTGGCGGCGCTGACGGCGGCTCTGGCTGCCATCTTCGCCCTGGGCCTGTTCGGCAACCTCATCACCTGCATAGTGATTGCTCGGACTCAGTTTATGAGGACGGCTACGAACTTTTATTTGTTCAATTTGAGCGTGTCAGATCTGGTTGTGCTGGTCTCCCGACTGCCGTACGAGCTGCTGACGCACTGGCATCGGTACCCGTTCCCTGACAGTCTGGCAATCTGCATTGGCTCCGGCTTCCTCGCCGAGATGTGCACCTATTGTTCCACGCTGACGGTCACGGCGCTCACCGCCGAACGATACTGCGCAATCTGTCATCCGATGAAGGTGCGTCGCGGCCGAGGTCTCACCAGACCGGTGAAGATCATAGCGAGCATCTGGGTGGCTTCGGCTTGTCTGTCAACTGTGATGAGCTCGCAGCTTGGCTTTGAGGCGAGTACAGACACCCTGTTGTCGCAATGCGCCGGTTGGGACTTTGATAACGAGTATTTGGATTTTTTAATTTTAATGATTCTCCCAGAATTGGAGCTAGCGCTAAATTCCAAAACCCAGCTGTTTACTCTGCCAGGGTCTAAAAACACTAGGCTAGACAAGACCTGTCATGTTCTGCAAAGCGATATTCTCAAAAATGTTTTTTTTCTCCGTTGCTTCGATAAACTGCTAGGTAATGAATAATTTAGGTAAGAAATAAGGTTGAATATTGAATCTGACTGAGAAGCTTGCGAGGACTAGCAGCTGCTAGGTCTACATAGTAAGGTGTAGAAATTTACTGCTAGCACCATTACAGGACCTTTTTGCTAGGCTACTGACTGCTCTCCTCTCTTAGAATTAATTTCTATTTTAGCTGATAGCAACAATCGTGAAAAAATCGCACAGATATTTACTGTGTATATAAGTATACAATACCACCTTGTGATAGCAATAGTAATTTGATTGACAATAAAAATTAAAACACCAACCAAATTCTGAATTATTTTCATGTACTATTTTCATGTACTATCGGAGGAGTTGTAGCCTAATGGCTAGGGCGCCTGCCTCATGACCGGAAGGTCGTGGGTTCGAGTCCCGGCCCTAGGAGACAATTTGTGCCCTTGAGCAAGGCAGTTAATCCCGCATTGCTTCAGTCCACCCAGCTGAGTTCGGGTACCAGTTTGAGCTGGGTAAATTTAGTGTGGGTGTTGCGGCCCCTCCAGCCTGTCAGGCTGAAAGCTGTACATAGTCCTCGGATGCGCCGCGCAACTAGCTGCGGCTGTGCCTTGTACATCTGATCGAAAGGTCGGGTGTCTAAATTTATATATTTATTTATTTATGTACTATATTTTATTGAATTAGGCAATAGTTGCCTAAGTAGAAAAAACATATTTACTTGTTTGAGTGTCGGTAAGAAACAATCCCATCGACAAGGTTAGTCCATCCCACCGCAGCCACCAGTTACGAAAAATAAACCGTAAAAAGTTTACGGAAAAGTGAAAGTAATTGTATTTGTCAATCAAAACTGTAGAAAAATAAATATTTATATCATTAAACAGGTACTGGTAAGAAACGATACGTCGACCCAATTCAGCCCGAAAGTGTTGGAAAACTCGCGAATCTGCGAAGTTGTCAAGCCGAAACGAATCGCCTACTCATTCCTGGTCTCCTCGCTACTGCTATTCGTCTGCCCAATGATTGTCATCCTGTACATGTACGTTCGCATCGGCGCCGCCGTGCACCGATCGTTGAAGCAGCGCAAAGACTCCGCCGGCTCCGGGCACAGCAACGGCAGCTTCGATCGTCGAGCGGTGCAGAAGGCTCAGGGCAGGAAAACGCTGCTCAAATTACTGGGTGAGCAGAATGCTCCACTGCTAGTCTGCTCTGTGTAGTAGTAGAGAAGCTCAACGAAGAAAATTTCCTAAAAGTGATAAACAAAGTTATCCGCACCCGATATGAGAATGAAATCGAAATGTACTAAAGATTTCACACGGAATAACAATTTCTTTCCAGACAACACTGTATTTACCTTACAAAAGTTTTTTCTGGGCAATAAAATGAAAGTACTTTTGTCAGAGTCACTTCCTGCTTAATTTGTTTTTCCTGAATTGACGGGTCTATAAAACGCTTCGTGGTAGCTCGTTGCGCATCCCTGTTTGCTTGCTGTCTGCTGGTGAAAGGCAAAAACAATACGAGCGTAAATGAAAAAAATTGTCCCAATCACAAGATTGAAGCTCAAAATGCACTATAAAAAGTGAATAGAGCTATGTGATTGCATTAAAAATCTGGAATACTCTTTTAGGCTCTTTAGTTTTAATTTCAGCAGCACTGATACTCATTTTCAATATTTACTCTCATGGGGAAATTTTTCCTCTGTTAGTTCCCCCCTTGCAATTGGCTCTTTGCTATAATGGCAGTTTCCATTAGAGCCCCGATCCTCTCTATTAAATAGAAAAAGGTTTTTCTTGACTAGTAAGCTCCTTATACCCGTATACCGCCCCAGGCACTTCAAAGACGAGAAATAAATAGAACAAACCAGACTAGAAAGAAATGCGAAACCCATTTTCCTCCCAAGCATCTTGACGTCCAATCTAGTCTTCTTCATTCTCTGCTAAATATGAGGCATGTAGGAACCTGAAGAAAAAACCTTCCTTACAATGCACTACTGAAGGCTTCAGGTAGGCAGCTATTTTCTAGGAATTTTACAACAAGGCCGTCCCGCATGCTGTGTTTACGGAGCAATGCAATGAGAGACAACAGGAAGCGCGCGAGTTTAACCAGGTTTCGCATTCTTCGTTCTTTGTTTCCGGCGAAGGGAGAAGTTTACTTGGCTTGGAAAAAAACATCTGCTCCCAACTCCCCTTTTCGACATTTCAGTCGGCATTGTTCTCGCCTTCTTCATTTGCTACGCGCCGTTCCATCTGTCACGGATTTTGGCCGACGTGGTTTCTAAGGACGCCTATTGCCAGTCCTGCGTGGCCACGTGGGTCAACCAGAACCTGTTCCACATCTCCGGCCTGCTGTTCTTCGGCTCGTCCATCGTCAATCCGATCCTCTACAATCTGATGTCGCTGAAATTCCGCCGGGCGTTTCGCAGTACGATGATGCGCGTTTGCCGGCGCGGCCGCTCTAGCCGGCACTGCGTCATTGTCTGTCATCGACGCGGCGTCCGACGCCCGGCAGCAGCTGCCGGCGACGATATGGACGCGGTAGCGGCAGCGGCAGCGGCGGCCGGGGGAGGTGGCCAAGCTTACCGACTGCAGCGGCGGGCGCCCGCTGAGGCAGGCGCTGCTGGCAGCGGTCCAGGTGCCGGCAGCGGTGGCGGCGGCGGTGGTGGCGGCAGCAGCTGCAGCGGCAAGGCCGGACCCGGCATCGCTGCTCAAGGAGGCTCAAGAAGTCACTCTCGGAGTCGGAACTGCGAGGACCCATTCGGGGCGCAGCGGATGTCCGCTGAGACCAAGCAGTAGAGCTGAACTGGGTGACTGACACCCCGAGTCAAAACTTTTGAAGATTTTCGCTTTTTATTATTTTTTATTGCTGCCTTCACACAGGCAAACAAAATTTTCTATTGACACAAAAGCAAACATTCTTCAACGTAGATAAATTCAAGAAAAAGCAAAACGATTTTTTCTGCCGCATTTTTTGCCCAATTAAGAATCGCCAGATGCCTGACAACAATTAATGGTGGAACAATTTCACATGGAAAGTACAGCAACAGAAAACCAGGGGAGATGACGAATGGAAAATAATAACTACTTACTTATGGCCGAGTTCGCATCCCAAATTAATTAGGTCTTTAATTTCTCATTCGTCTCAATCGGCAAGGAGGCGGCCACATGCTGGGAGCAATAATTTATGGCTTGGCGTACAATGGGGATTAGAGTTTCGAATGGCTCGAGTTTTGAGTTGGATTATGCAAATTCGGCAGCAGAAATCTCTCTCTCTAGTTCCATTTGGATTCCAGCCGGAAGGAAGCGCAGGGGGGGTGACTTCGTTCATTTCTTGAGAACAGAAGGCATAAAAGCCAAGAAAGTAAGAGAAATGAGCAATGCAGATTTAACGATTTTTTCGCCATAATTTTTCCCGCACAAAGGAAGGAAATTGTTTTTAATTGCAGAAATTCGAGAATTGATGCCCTTATTTACTCGAGGGATTTGAGGAAAGCTCGCTTACGAAAGGTAGACCGATCAAGAATAATTTTAAAGCTAAAAGATTCAAGAATTTAAGTGCGGCTTTTTTAGACAATTTGAAAACAAATCTATTTGACCCTTGAGGCAATATTCCATACTGAATATTGACTACCAACTCTGATAACTCAGCTACTTAGTTTCGACCGACAAATTTGGCTCAGTCACTCGTTCTAACATTGATGGCGGCTCTCACTAGCCCCACGGCAAAGCCGTCAGTGTGTTTACCGCCTAGGAAACAAATTGGGTAAAAGTACCGCCGCTAGGAAAAGTGATTTTGGGTTTTAGCAAGGGACTGGAACATCGAGGTGTTTCTCCCTCGCTGGCCTCTTTGCCTTTCCTTCATCTTAAGGGAAGCCAGCAAGCTGCGGTAACGAGTGCGAGCAGGCAGCGGCATTGGCCAGACAGCTCGCGGTTCCGCCCTGTCAGTCAGCATTTCCATCAGCTCTGCGTCCTCTCCGGGCCTCTCTATCACTCGCTATCTATCTAGTCTAACCAGGCTTGCCCCGCTAAATAATGTCCGTTTAACCCTGTCTCTGCTCCGAGGTGTCTTTCCTAACCTGGTAGGCAGGCGGACAGGCAGGCAGACAGGCAGGCAGACAAACAGACAGAAAGACAGAAAGACAGACACACACACACACAGACAGACAGACAGACAGACAGACAGACAGACAGACAGACAGACACACAGACAGACAGACACACAGACAGACAGACAGACAGACAGACAGACAGACAGACACACAGACAGACAGACAGACAGACAGACAGACAGACAGACAGACAGACAGACAGACAGACAGACAGACAGACAGACAGACACACAGACAGAAAGACAGACAGACAGACAGACAGACAGACAGACACACAGACAGAAAGACAGAAAGACAGACAGACAGACAGACAGACAGACAGAGACACACAGACACAGACACACAGACAGGCACACACACAGAGACAGGCAGACAGACACACAGACAGAAAGACAGACAGACAGACAGACAGACAGACAGACAGACAGACAGAGACACACAGACACAGACACACAGACAGGCACACACACAGAGACAGGCAGACAGACACACAGACAGACAGACAGACAGACAGACAGACACACAGACAGACAGACAGACAGACAGACAGTCAGACAGACACACAGACAGACAGACAGACAGACAGACAGACACACAGACAGACAGACAGGCACACAGACAGACAGACAGACACACAGACAGACAGACAGGCACACAGACAGACAGACAGGCACACAGACAGACAGACAGACACACAGACAGACAGACAGACACACAGACAGACAGACAGACAGTCAGACAGACCGACAGACACACAGACAGACAGGCACACAGACAAACAGACAAAATGCATGCTGAATATGTCCACCCACGACTAAATACCCGTTAATGCTTATTTCATTCAAAGACTTCTTTAAAAGGTGCTCAGAAGGAGAGATACAGTAGCTTTCCACCGAAGAACCCAAAGCCAGCTAACGTCAGACGGATCTGATGAGGCGGAGCGTCAGCCAGTCGCAGTCATTATCAATCAATCCGGCCCATTGAAGTCGCATCGCCTTCCTTCCTGAGGCAGCTCAGGAGTACAAAGGCCGATCGCGTTGCTTGAATCAGCTCAAACACCCCCTGCATCTTTCTAAAGCCTTCGTATATCATTGTCTGGCAGGGGAAGGCAGAAAGCGGGTGGCGATTAGTGCACAGAATGAGCAGAGCATGCGGCTAAAAGACAGCAAAGGGGAAGGCAAGAGGGCGGAAGCGTGCGAGACAATGGGGGGCCAAATAAACTCATTGATATAGTTGGAATGGGTCCGCTCCGTCGCTCACTCTTACTTACTCCCACCACACTTGATTATTTCGTTCTATTCAAGCTTTGCTAAGTCACGCAGCCTCCATTAGGAACGGCTTGGTAAGTAGCTTGGTTCGAACTTCTTTTTAAAAGAAGAAGCATTGCTACTTTCTTAAAGATTGCCCTTGAACATGAAGGCCGATAAAATTTTTCTGAAGTTTTCCCTCATAAAGTGCCAGCTTGACGTTAAAAGTGCTCATTCATTCATGCGAAGAATTTGCTGTCCTTCATTTACGCTCCTATTCAGCCTAGGTTAATAACATTTCGGACGCTTGATGATTTACAACAACTGGCATCGGGGTAGCTTAGCCTCCTAGGTCAGCGGAGCCAAATGTAATTTTATTTACAAAACTAGAAGTGAAAATTAGATTATATTTGGCTTTGATTGGGCTTTGAGTCTCCAAAAGTGCTGTTTGGGTCAACAAATTTATTCTATATAGCGTCCTAATTGAGAGGTCATAAAATCTGGTACAGGCACGCCAAAGCCAAGATAAGAGCAGCCAAACCCAAGATAAGAGCAGCCAAGCCCAAGATAAGAGGAGCCAAACCCTCGATAAGAGCAGCCAAGCCCAAGATAAGAGGAGCCAAACCCTAGATAAGATGAGCCAAACCCTAGATAAGAGCCAAACGTATGGCGCGAGGGTTAGACGCGCCAAAACCTGGACAAGAGGCGCCAAAACGAGGAGTTCAGATGGGCCAATTCCTTCAGTCGGGCTCCTAATTAATGAAGATACGGTCCAAATTACCAAAATTTATTCGAGACAGACAGACGGACACGAGAAGGTACGGGATACAGAAAGCAGCTACCTTTGATTATCCATTAAACTCGTCGACAAAAAGCTTTAGATCTTCCAGTTTAGAAAAAAAACTATCTTTTGAATAGGCAGCTTAGAGAGGGTAGCCAGAATAAGAAATGAAATTTAAAAAAGCTTCGCAGATCAAAACTCACTTCACTGATTATTCAATGGCCCCTTTTTTATTCCCTAATGCATCCACTAACCGCTCAGAAGTTCAAGTGCTCCGGCACTTTAATACGAAAAGAATTACTTTCTCTCTTCTCAATCTCGGAGGGGGTACCGAGGAACAGCCGTGGTCTCTTGCTGAAGCGGCTAAGAGCCCGGCTGCGGTTGAGGGGCCGGGGCGGAGTGGATTAGGCCACTGGGCCTGAATTCCCGAGATAATTGGCCTCTCCGCAATCAGGCATGGCACCGGGGAGAGCCTGTGAGAGCTTTTCTCTCTTCGCCATCTCTCTGCACCTCTCGCTCTCTCTGCATCTAAAGTGACTTATCTTAAGTAAAGACAGTGGCTGACCAATTTATCAAGTTAATAAAAGTTTCCTTGAGTCACAGACTCGGACAGGTTAAATTGAAGAGTGCAGAGTAGTGCGGGGCATTTAAAAGCACCTATCTGAGGCATTTAAAAGCACCTATCTGAGGCATCTAAAAGCACCTATCTGAGGTCTCTGAAAGCATCCATCTGATGCATCTGAAAGCATCTATCTGAGGCCTCTGAAAGCATCTATCTAAGGCATCTGAAAGCACCTATCTGAGGCCTCTGAAAGCATCTATCTGAGGCTCGTAAAGATTAGGCAATTTGCGCCAACCAAAGAATCGATTTAACGCCAAACTGGGCGAGAAAGTGAAGCCCTGGGCAGTGTGTGAGCTGCCATTTATCAAGCAGGAAATTGGAGTTATTAGGGCATCAACAAAGAATTGGGGGGCGGCGTCCAAGCAAACAACAAGAAGCAGAAATCTGCGCAAGCAATAAGCCACCGCTTGCCTTGATCTAGCTAGGCGGGCTAGCAGCTCAATCAGCCGAGCTGTTTGCGACTTAGGCGGAGATGAGCTGCCCAGTTAGCAAGGAAAATAAACATGATTTGCCGCTAGCGGCATTTCTCTGCCCTTAGTGCCCTGCAGCTGGAGGCCGGCCAGCAAAAATGACTCTCTTAGGGAGCTTAGTTTAGTATGTAAATGTGCAAGCTGCTCCTAGACTGGATTATCTCTATATTGTGTTGGTAGAAATGTAAAATTACTTAACAAAGACAAACTGCCAATTGTGTCTTTGGTCTTTGGACATCTGCTATTTGGACATGCTTTTACGCTCGTAGTGCTGACATCCAGGATGCCGCCGACCTGTTTGAGGGTGCGCCGATCCTGCTAAAGCTCGTGTCTATTCATCGCTTAACCTGCCTATCTATCCTTCTCTACCTGCACATCTATCCTTCTCCACCTGCACATCTATCCTTCTCTACCTGCACATCTATCCTTCTCCACCTGCAGATCTATCCTTCTCTACCTGCACATCTATCCTTCTCCACCTGCAGATCTATCCTTCTCCACCTGCAGATCTATCCTTCTCTACCTGCACATCTATCCTTCTCTACCTGCACATCTATCCTTCTCTACCTGCACATCTATCCTTCTCCACCTGCAGATCTATCCTTCTCTACCTGCACATCTATCCTTCTCTACCTGCAGATCTATCCTTCTCTACCTGCACATCTATCCTTCTCTACCTGCACATCTATCCTTCTCTACCTGCAGATCTATCCTTCTCTACCTGCAGATCTATCCTTCTCTACCTGCACATCTATCCTTCTCTACCTGCACATCTATCCTTCTCCACCTGCAGATCTATCCTTCTCTACCTGCACATCTATCCTTCTCTACCTGCACATCTATCCTTCTCTACCTGCAGATCTATCCTTCTCCACCTGCAGATCTATCCTTCTCTACCTGCACATCTATCCTTCTCTACCTGCAGATCTATCCTTCTCTACCTGCACATCTATCCTTCTCTACCTGCAGATCTATCCTTCTCTACCTGCAGATCTATCCTTCTCCACCTGCAGATCTATCCTTCTCTACCTGCACATCTATCCTTCTCTACCTGCAGATCTATCCTTCTCTACCTGCAGATCTATCCTTCTCTACCTGCACATCTATCCTTCTCTACCTGCACATCTATCCTTCTCCACCTGCAGATCTATCCTTCTC
>CATNEM010000256.1:237500-245000 GCA_950096795.1 Macrostomum cliftonense | reverse complement strand
GTAGAAGAGTAGGGGATTCAGGGGTAGAGTAGGAGATTCAGGGGTAGAGTAGGAGAGTAGGAGACTCAGGGGATAGAGTAGGAGATTCAGAGGTATAATAGGCGATTCAGGGGTAGAGTAGGAGATTCAGAGGTATAATAGGCGATTCAGGGGTAGAGTAGGAGATTCAGGGGTAGAGTAGGAGATTCAGGGGTAGAGCAGGAGATTCAGGGGTAGAGCAGGAGATTCAGGGGTAGAGCAGGAGATTCAGGGGTAGAGCAGGAGATTCAGGGGTAGAGTAGGAGTCAGGAGCGGAGGAGCAGTGAGGTGCAAGCATATTAGAAGTTCCAAGTCAACAAACCTTCTTGCCGACCCGAAGCGCAGAGGCCTTCAAACTGCGCAGTTTGCTAAGCGTGAGCTGCACATGGGGAAATCTATCCCTAAACTGCTGGTTCAAATCGCGCTTCAGCTCGCTGGGACGAACATAGCTCAGCAAGGAGGTCTGAAATGGTCAATAAGGCTTGTTGAGATACCAAACACACTCTGAATACCCCAAACACACTCTGAATACCCCAAACACACTGAATACCCCAAACACACTGAATACCCCAAACACACTGAATACCCCAAACACACTGAATACCCCAACACACTGAATAACCCAAACACACACTGAATACCCCCAAACATGTATAAAAAACAAGTCCACACACTGAATACCCCACACACACTCTGAATACCCCTAAACACACTCTGAATACCCCAAACACACACTGAATACCCCTAAACACACTCTGAATACCCCAAACACACACACTGAATGCATCAATCCATCTAAAATCAAAGAATCAAGCGGCAATAAAAACCGCCCCCCTAGCAACCAACCCTATAGGAAGCGAAGTTGAGCACTGTCCGATGCTTGCCGCAGACGAGCTCAGGATTATCGAGTAGGTGCGGGTGGTAAGCCACCAGCGGGGCCGATTCGGAAACTGAAAAAAAATCGGAGCAATATAATTTGAAATGTGAAATAAAAATTCTCCAATTCAAGGGGAAACATCCCCTTACAATACAAATATTACCAATTAAAGTAAATAAACAATGTGTGCATGTGTAGCAGCCTCAACATTGTCAATCAAAATTGATCAAATAAAAATATTTTAAAAAAACAAGTACAGACTGGAACAAAACACAGTGCCAATTGCATTAAAAACAGACAATAGACATTCACTTTGTAAACAGTGGGTGCGCTACTTATTTTAACAAATTTATTATCTGGAGAAAAATATCGACAACTAGAAACAATACGATGCAACTCTAGATAAAACGAGATAAAAGTGCTAAAGTAAGGCGAATAGTAAAATACTGCACAACTAGCTGTTCTTACTCGGACAAGGCACTAATGGTTGGCAGCGTTTCACACTGCTCCGATGTAAGCCTGAAGATTTTCATCGCGTTTGTTTTTTGTTAACTGCCTTGAATGTACAGTCTGCCTTGGCTAGCAATGTACGTAAAAATCCTGCCTAGAACCTAGATGTACATCTAGAATCAATCTCGATTCAATAATTAAGGGTTCATAGAATAAACTCTCACCGTCACATATAGAAGTCAAATTTCAACTAGAACGAAGTTTAATTTTCAATGTACATCTAAACCTCAACAGCGAGTGTACATCTAGAATTCAGATTTTTTTATTTTCTATGTAATTCCAACTGGAAATGTAAATATAGAATTAATTAGCTTTAGCCATCAATGTACATTTGAGGTTAATTGTCGATGTCAATTTTTAGAAATCAATGTTAATACACGTAAGATAAAAATTACTTTTAATGTACGCTCGTACATCTATTTTTAACTGCCAATGTACAATTAGAACTGTATGTCAAGTACTCGACTCGTATACGTAAATTTTAGAACTAAATTTTAATGTACATCTATAAATCCAAACCGTAACTGTACATCTATAACTTAACTGTCAATGTACATCTATAACTCGACTATCAATGTACATCAATAACTAAACTATCAATGTACATCTATAACTAAACTGTCAATGTACATCTATAACTAAACTGTCAATGTAAATCTATAACTAAACTGTCAATGTACATCTGTAACTAAACTGTCAATGTACATCTGTAACTAAACTGTCAATGTACATCTATAACTAAACTGTCAATGTACATCTATAACTAAACTGTCAATGTACATCTATAACTAAACTTTCAATGTACATCTATAAATAAACTGTGAATGTACATCTATAATTAAACTTTCAATGTACATCTATAAATAAACTGTGAATGTACATCTATAACTCGACTATCAATGTACATCTGTAACTAAACTTTGAATGTACATCTACAACTCGATTGTCAATGTACACATTAAATTCAAATATTAATTTATAGTTTTAATCAGTCGCAATTTGAATAACAACCGACATCACAAAAGCTAATCAATTTATTCAATTAACAAAGCACACACACCAGAGCTTAGCACAGCCGAGTCATTATTCGCCTGGGCCGCCCCAGCAACCAACTGGCTGTACTCGTCAGCCGAAACGAATCGTTTGTACGAGACCGTTGCTATGCCGACGCCAGCGCCGCCGCCGCCGCCGCCGCCGCCGCTGCCGCCGCTGCCAGCGCTGCCCGACGACAGCTGGCTGTCCAAGCAGCGCCGCCGCACAGCGGAGGGTTGCAGCAGGTGAGCATAAGAAATGCACTGCGCGTAGAACAATGCGGAAGTGAGAAAAAAACTATTTTCCTTTTTGCGCCAAAAATAGTTTTATAGCTACAATGTGGCAATAAAAAGTTATAGAATAAAGCAGGAAATGTCTGGCTTTCATTGTTCAACGATCAATCTAGAATTCATCAGAATGAACAGTAGCTAGGCGACTGGGCAAAAACATGGCAAGAGCTTTGCATCGAGTCTAGACAGACAGAGCTTTCGCTCGGATTGCAAAACAAAAGAAGCTTTTTAAGTTAATGACAGCCTAGGAGAACAATAAATAGATTAGGGTTTCAATAATTTTATAAAATTAAAAAATGGGAAATGAATTCCTGTTTTTCCAGGAATACATGGGAAGGCCAGAAAACAACCTTGGGATCTGCAGATCCCGGGGGTGGGGGTAGGTGTCGACCCAAAAACCCGAGGATCTGAGGGGGCAGATGGCGGCCCAGCAACCTGAGGATCTAAGGAGAAGATGGCTGCTTAGCAACTTGAGGATCTGAGAGAGGATGGCGGCTTAGCAACCTGAGGATCTGATGAGAAGATGGCTGCCTAGCAACCTGAGGATCTGAGGAGAAGATGGCGGCTTAGCAACTTAAGGATCTGGGGGAAGATGGCGGCTTAGCAACCTGAGGATCTGGGGGAAGATGGCGGCTTAGCAACCTGAGGATCTGAGAGAAGATGGCGGCTTAGCAACTTAAGGATCTGGGGGAAGATGGCGGCTTAGCAACCTGAGGATCTGGAGGAAGATGGCGGCTTAGCAACCTGAGGATCTGAGAGAAGATGGCGGCTTAGCAACTTAAGGATCTGGGGGAAGATGGCGGCTTAGCAACCTGAGGATCTGGAGGAAGATGGCGGCTTAGCAACCTGAGGATCTGGGGGAAGATGGCGGCTTAGCAACCTGAGGATCTGGGGGAAGATGGCGGCTTAGCAACCTGAGGATCTGGGGGAAGATGGCGGCTTAGCAACCTGAGGATCTGGGGGAGGATGGCGGCTTAGCAACCTGAGGATCTGGGGGAGGATGGCGGCTTAGCAACCTGAGGATCTGGGAGAGGATGGCGGCTTAACAACCTGAGGATCTGAGGAGAAGATGGCGGCTTAACAACCTGAGGATCTGAGGAGAAGATGGCGGCTTAGCAACCTGAGGATCTGGGAGAGGATGGCGGCTTAACAACCTGAGGATCTGAGAGGATGGCGGCTTAGCAACCTGAGGATCTGGGGGAGGATGGCGGCTTAGCAACCTGAGGATATGGGGAAAGATAGCGGCCTAGCAACATTAGAATCTGGATCCAGAACCTGACAACCAAGGATGCGGCGACTCCATTGCATTGATCCACAAACAACAAAGACACAAGCGGCTGCAGCAACTACCTGTCCCTCATCCAGTCGCAGTTGAATAGCCGGCAGGGAGGCGTTTAACTCGAGCGTCGGCGAGGCGCTGCCGCTCAGCTGCTGCTGGCTCTGGCGGACGGCAGCGTCCGCGGCTGCGGCTGCTTCTGTTCTGAAAGAAGACGGCCCAACTCGGTTGCAATTTTGATCAGCTTATGCTCGCAGTTCGAGCTCGTTGTACACTACCTAGTCTCTATGCCCGCCTATCATTCTCCCCTTATCCCTCTATCCCCGCCTATCATTCTCCCCTTATCCCTCTATCCCCGGCTTTCATTCTCCCCTTATCCCTCTATCCCCGGCTTTCATTCTTCCCTTATCCCTCTATCCTCGGCTTTCATTCTCCCCTTATCCCTCTATCCCCGGCTTTCATTCTCCCCTTATCCCTCTATCCCCGGCTTTCATTCTTCCCTTATCCCTCTATCCTCGGCTTTCATTCTCCCCTTATCGCTCTATCCCTGGCTTTCATTCTCCCCTTATCCCTCTATCCCCGGCTTTCATTCTCCCCTTATCCCTCTATCCCCGGCTTTCATTCTCCCCTTATCGCTCTATCCCCGGCTTTCATTCTCCCCTTATCCCTCTATCCCCGGCTTTCATTCTCCCTTTATCACTCTATCCCCGCCTTTCATTCTCCTACTCTCTCACTTTCTCCTATCGCCAGTCCCAGATTTTGGCTTTATCCCCATAAAATAATCCTTCAACATATTTACCCTCTTCAACAAAGCAGATTTCTCCCCCTACCTGGCAGCAGCAGCAGCAGAAGCAGAAGCAGTCTCCTTGCAATATTTGATGATGGAAAACATGCAGAACGGTGCCTGACAGTTGCCCGTAGCAAGGATCCATCTGGAATTGAGTTTTTTTAGGCACAGACCCATTACAGTACAAATTGATTAGAAAGATCGAATGCTCAAGTTCTTACCTTTCAGCTAAGAGCCAGTCCTTCCGACTGGTTCCGCTGGTCGGGCCAAACCTATGGAAGCCTTTCGGCGGCCGGGAACACTGGGCGATTATGAGCGCAGCGGCGTCTAGCGTCGTTGACGAGGAAAACATTGTTGAATGCGGCTGCGCCGGATGTTGCTGGGCGGTCGAGCCGGACTTTTGGCGCTGCCGGCCGACTGTGGGATGTGCGGGCGGCGCATGCTTTGGGCTTTCACTGAGATTGACAGGCTTTTGAATACGAGCGTAGAACCCAAGAGTGACTTGGTGATTGAGTGACTGGGTCTGTCAGTAACTAGGTCATGGTGTGACTTGGTCATTGATGACTGGGTCATTCAGTAACTAGGTCATGGTGTGACTTGGTCATTGATGACTGGGTCATTCAGTAACTAGGTCATGGTGTGACTTGGTCATTGAGTGACTGGGTCTGTCAGTAACTAGGTCAATGGTGTGACTTGGTCATTGATGACTGGGTCATTCAGTAACTAGGTCATGGTGTGACTTGGTCATTGAGTGACTGGGTCTGTCAGTAACTAGGTCATGGTGTGACTTGGTCATGCAATGACTGGGTCATTCAGTAACTAGGTCATGGTGTGACTTGGTCATTGATGACTGGGTCATTCAGTAACTAGGTCATGGTGTGACTTGGTCATTGAGTGACTGGGTCTGTCAGTAACTAGGTCAATGGTGTGACTTGGTCATTGATGACTGGGTCATTCAGTAACTAGGTCATGGTGTGACTTGGTCATTGAGTGACTGGGTCTGTCAGTAACTAGGTCATGGTGTGACTTGGTCATTGAGTGACTGGGTCATTCAGTAACTAGGTCAATGGTGTGACTTGGTCATTGATGACTGGGTCTGTCAGTAACTAGGTCATGGTGTGACTTGGTCATTGAGTGACTGGGTCTGTCAGTAACTAGGTCATGGTGTGACTTGGTCATGCAATGACTGGGTCATTCAGTAACTAGGTCATGGTGTGACTTGGTCATTGATGACTGGGTCATTCAGTAACTAGGTCATGGTGTGACTTGGTCATTGAGTGACTGGGTCATTCAGTAACTAGGTCATGGTGTGACTTGGTCATTGATGACTGGGTCATTCAGTAACTAGGTCATGGTGTGACTTGGTCATTGATGACTGGGTCATTCAGTAACTAGGTCATGGTGTGACTTGGTCATTGAGTGACTGGGTCATTCAGTAACTAGGTCATGGTGTGACTTGGTCATTGATGACTGGGTCATTCAGTAACTAGGTCATGGTGTGACTTGGTCATTGATGACTGGGTCATTCAGTAACTAGGTCATGGTGTGACTTGGTCATTGATGAATGGGTCTGTCAGTAACTAGGTCATGGTGTGACTTGGTCATTGATGACTGGGTCATTCAGTAACTAGGTCATGGTGTGACTTGGTCATTGATGACTGGGTCTGTCAGTAACTAGGTCAATGGTGTGACTTGGTCATTGATGACTGGGTCATTCAGTAACTAGGTCATGGTGTGACTTGGTCATTGATGACTGGGTCATTCAGTAACTAGGTCATGGTGTGACTTGGTCATTGATGACTGGGTCTGTCAGTAACTAGGTCAATGGTGTGACTTGGTCATTGATGACTGGGTCATTCAGTAACTAGGTCATGGTGTGACTTGGTCATGCAATGACTGGGTCTGTCAGTAACTAGGTCATGTTGTGACTTGGTCATTGAGTGACTGGGTCTGTCAGTAACTAGGTCATGGTGTGACTTGGTCATTGATGACTGGGTCATTCAGTAACTAGGTCATGGTGTGACTTGGTCATGCAATGACTGGGTCTGTCAGTAACTAGGTCATGGTGTGACTTGGTCATTGAGTGACTGGGTTATTTTATGACTTGTTCACTTCGTAACTATGTCAATGGGGGTGACTGAGTCATTAAGTGACTGCTTCAAAAATACTGACGGAAAATGCGGTATTGAAAACAGATCATAAAAAACATGCTCCATAAAACTGGCTGTTTATGAAATATTTGCAAAAATTCGGGCAAATATATTGGGTCAAATAAAAACAACAGGATCGATATTTATTACAGATGTCACGCTGTAAACACTGTGGAATCTAGAATAACAGGCTATTCATTAACTTGTTTTTGATCGAAATCGGCTAGGAAAAACACAGCTGCGGCATTATAATCAGCAGGGGGCCAAAGCTATTCGATTGAACTCACAGATTCCTTCTAGGCCTCGGTTAGATCGAGTTCTGGTTCGCTTGCGCTGCGTCAGTGCCGCTTGACTGAAATATCAATTTTAATATGAAAATAGCTTGCATTAAAGCAATAAATTCTACTCAAAGTAGAGAGAGACAAATCTTTAGAAAAATCTGGTCTAAAAAATTCACGAAAAAAACAGCCGAAAGATTTTTTTGCATCAAGAACCATTGAATAGGTAAAAATTTAAGTAGAAAACCCATACGGATATTTGGGACTCCAACTTAAATGATA
>CATNEM010000256.1:162500-232500 GCA_950096795.1 Macrostomum cliftonense | reverse complement strand
GAGCGACTGGACGGTTCGACAAAGCGCCACCGCTGGAACCCGCGGCAGCAGAATCGGCAGTTGAGGCGGCGGAAAGTCGCTTAAACGAAAATCTCTGACTGGGCTGGTTGGTCGGCCCTGGCGGCGGCGGAGGCGGCGGCATTATAGGCTCGCCGGTGAGTTCCACATCGGCAGCTCCGGGACTGTCTAGATCATCAATAGAAAATACAGGACAGTGGGAAGAATTCGAGCTGGCAGCTTTTTTTGCGTGACCGAATTTGAAAGTAGGCGTATTGGAAGTTGTTCTAATGGTAGAAGGCACACCAGAGGTAGACACGCCGGAAGTAGGCACGCCGGAACCGGAGGTAGGTACAGTGGAACCGGAAGTAGGTACAGTGGAACCCGAAGTGGGTCCAACGGAACCGGAAGTAGGTACAGCGGAACCGGAAGTAGGTACAGCGGAACCGGAAGTAGGTACAGTGGAACCGGAAGTGGGTCTAACGGAAACGGAAGTAGGTACAGCGGAACCAGAAGTAGGTACAGTGGAACCGGAAGTGGGTCTAACGGAACCGGAAGTAGGTACAGCGGAACCGGAAGTGGGTCTAACGGAACCGGAAGTAGGTACAGTGGAACCGGAAGTGGGTCTAACGGAACCGGAAGTAGGTACAGCGGAACCGGAAGTAGGTACAGTGGAACCGGAAGTGGGTCCAACGGAACCGGAAGTAGGCACAGCGGAAGTGAAGCCACTCTCAATAATAGGAGCTGCCTGAAACCAGTCAGTCTGTACATCAAACTGCAAAGCGGCACCGGATGCTGAAGAGCTCAAAAGAAGATCGGCGGCATTGTCAACCACTAGAGACGCTCTGGCATTCGCCCACTGAACAGTGTTATTGGCGTCGATATTGTCATCGACAATAGTGCGTCGACGCTTCGCCGCCGAAGTAGGAGACGACAATGACGACGAAGACGACAGCAGAGACTTCTCGCCGGCGCGAAACTCGTGTCGCGACAGCGCTACAACCGGCCGTCCAACGGTTGCCGACCAGTCGACGGGGGTGCCGGCGGCTTCGGCTGATGCATCGGCGCCTCGGATTTCTTCTCCTAGCAGGTGCGGCAGGCCCAGCGCGACTAACAGCTGGCGAGATTCGCGCGCAAACTCGGCGTCCGGCTGCTCCGGGAAGCCGGCAAGCGGACCGACGCCCACGCCGCCGCTGCTGCTGCCTTCGCCGCCGCCGCCACTATTTCCTGGAACAAGTGCGGCGCCAACCATCGAAGCTTCAACAACGGAGACGGCCACCAGAGCGTCCTGCAGAGTGACGTCCCGCCTGAGCATGAGCCTGGCGTGCGCCTCGGCTAACCGGATGCAACTCTCCAACAGGCGGGTTGTGGTCCGGGCGGCGCTCCGATCGGCGCCAATAGCGCGCCAATCATCTGGCGCCGTGGCCGCGCGCTGGCGCTGATAATAGGCGGTGAGAACGGCGCCGGCCTCGGGACCGATGCGCGGGTTGATGCTGCGAGCGTAGGCGAAATACGTCTGCAGCCGCTCCACGCTCCAGCTGCTGGCTGCGCTGCGGGGCTTCCTGCCTGCAGGGCCGGCTGAAGGCTGCGATGGACGGGGCGCGTCGTTCTCCTTGTTGTGCCGGGACGGCGGCTCCTCTTCGGCGTCCGAGCCGCTGCCGTCGGGATCATCGCTTCAGTGAAGATGGGAAAGTGGGCATTTCAACTATATTCATCAATATAATCGACTTTACTCTATCCAGCTAATAGATAGAATGGACAGCTATTCCCGAAAAATATCCCCATCATAAAATATCCCCACCGACAACAATCCCTGTCATGAAATATCCCCACCGACAACAATCCCTGTCATGAAATATCCCCACCGACAACAATCCCTGTCATGAAATATCCCCACCGACAACAATACCCAACATAACAAATCCCAACTGACAAATATACTCATCTTAAAATATCCCAATGGGCAATGATCTCCCATTAAAAAATACTTAAGCTGACAAAATCATCGTTATAAAAATTTCCCAACCGACAATTATCCCATCAATAAATATCCAAACCGGCAATTATCCCATCAATAAATATCCCAACCGACAATTATCCCATAAAAATATCCCTAAAAACTAATCCCAAGCTAGGAGATCCCAATAGAGAATAATCGGCATAAAAAAATCCCAAAACTTCCCATTATTACCTATTCCACCCAACAACCAAACCCACTCCCCCCCCCCCCTATCCCCAGACTCAGCCGCGCCACTCACCGCTCAATCAGGCCCGTGAGCACGTGCGAGGATACGGCCGTATCCCATAGCGGATCCCCCCGGTCCAGCATGAGCAGCACCAGGTCGAAGCGGCTGAGCAGCGGGCTGGCCAGATTGGTGTTGACGCTGAGACTCTGGCCAGTGTCCAGCTTGCCGTGGGGGTTGGTGGCGGCCAGCACAGAGCAGCGGGTGTTGAGCTTGCAGACTAGGCCGGCCTTGGCCACTGACAGGGTCTGCTGCTCCATGGCCTCGTGAATGCAGGTCCGATCGCGCTCGCCTACCGAATTGAATTCGTCGATGCAGCAGACGCCGCCGTCGGCCAGGACCAGAGCGCCGGCTTCTAATGCCCATTGGCCGCCTTCGCGTACGGCGGCGGCGGTGAGGCCGGCGGCGCTGCTGCCCACACCGGTGGTGAGGACCGACCGGCCGGCTAACCGGCTGGCGAATCTTAGAAACTGGGATTTCCCGGTGCCGGGATCGCCGATTAACAGCAGATGCGGCTGGCCCCGGGTGCGGTGGCCGCTGTCCGTTGATTTCTGCACTCCGCCGGCCAGGATGAGAGCCACGGCCAGCTTGGCCAGGCGGAGGCCGCACAGCTGCGGACAGATGCCGGCCAGGATTCGATCCCTGGCTAGCAGGGGCTGGTCGCCTGCACGGAGACGAGTTTTTTTTGGTTCGAATCTTTTCAAGTTTGAGTTTTCCCAAGCTTGAAACGTCCCTAGTTCGAGTGTTTAGAAGTTCGAATCTTTCTAAGTTCGAATCCTCCTAAGTTCGAATCTTCCCATGCTAGAGTCATCCCAAGTTCGAGTTTCCCAAGCCAGAATCTTCCCATGCTAGAATCATCCCAAGTTCGAGTTTTCCCAAGCCAGAATCTTCCCATGCTAGAATCATCCCAAGTTCGAGTTTTCCCAAGCCAGAATCTTCCCATGCTAGAGTCATCCCAAGTTCGAGTTTTCCCAAGCCAGAATCTTCCCATGCTAGAGTCATCCCAAGTTCGAGTTTTCCCAAGCCAGAATCTTCCCATGCTAGAATCATCCCAAGTTCGAGTTTTCCCAAGCCAGAATCTTCCCATGCTAGAGTCATCCCAAGTTCGAGTTTTCCCAAGCCAGAATCTTCCCATGCTAGAGTCATCCCAAGTTCGAGTTTTCCCAAGCCAGAATCTTCCCATGCTAGAGTCATCCCAAGTTCGAGTTTTCCCAAGCCAGAATCTTCCCATGCTAGAATCATCCCAAGTTCGAGTTTTCCCAAGCCAGAATCTTCCCATGCTAGAATCATCCCAAGTTCGAGTTTTCCCAAGCCAGAATCTTCCCATGCTAGAATCATCCCAAGTTCGAGTTTTCCCAAGCCAGAATCTTCCCATGCTAGAATCATCCCAAGTTCGAGTTTTCCCAAGCCAGAATCTTCCCATGCTAGAATCATCCCAAGTTCGAGTTTTCCCAAGCCAGAATCTTCCCATGCTAGAATCATCCCAAGTTCGAGTTTTCCCAAGCCAGAATCTTCCCATGCTAGAGTCATCCCAAGTTCGAGTTTTCCCAAGCCAGAATCTTCCCATGCTAGAGTCATCCCAAGTTCGAGTTTTCCCAAGCCAGAATCTTCCCATGCTAGAATCATCCCAAGTTCGAGTTTTCCCAAGCCAGAATCTTCCCATGCTAGAATCATCCCAAGTTCGAGTTTTCCCAAGCCAGAATCTTCCCATGCTAGAGTCATCCCAAGTTCGAGTTTTCCCAAGCCAGAATCTTCCCATGCTAGAGTCATCCCAAGTTCGAGTTTCCCAAGCCAGAATCTTCCCATGCTAGAGTCATCCCAAGTTCGAGTTTTCCCAAGCCAGAATCTTTCCAAGTTTTATAATCATAATTTATCTAGAATCTTCCCAATTTAGAATCTTTCGACCCCAGCCTCACCGGACCGAGCCCAGTATTCGTCGAACTCCTTGCGCCGCTCGCTGGTTATCAGGGTGGAGCAGCGCTGGGAGCCGAGGCTCTCCTCCAGCGCGCAGCAGCGCAGCACCAGCTCGCACTCGGCTGGCTGGCCGGGTAGCAACGACTGCCAGCGGCGAAGGACAACGCCGAACACCTGGACATCCTCGCCTGGCTGGCAGGCGTCCACCAGATCGTGCTCGAGGCAGACCTGTCGCGAAAGGGGGGGGGAGTATGGGCTGCCGATTAGAGCGAGCGGCATAATTATTTCTCTTTTATCAACTGTAATCTCAAATTGAAATCCCTAACCTGTCCAAATCCCCAACTTGTATAAATCCCCAAATTGTATAAATCCCCAGCCTGTCTAAATCCTCAGCCTGTCCAAATCCCCACCCTGTCTAAATCTCGATTTCCAAATTTTAGAATCCCAAATGCTATGAAATTTAGAGCGATTAGAGTGAGCTGCATTATTATCTCTCTTTTATCATCTGTAATCTGAAATTGAAATCCCCCAACCTGTTTAAATCCCCAGCCTGTCCAAATCCCCAGCCTGTCTAAATCCCCAGCCTGTTTAAATCCCATGCCTGTCTAAATCCCATGCCTGTCTAAATCCCATGCCTGTCTAAATCCTATGCCTGTCTAAATCCCCCAGCCTGTTTAAATCCCCAGCCTGTCCAAATCCCCAGCCTGTCTAAATCCCCAGCCTGTTTAAATCCCATGCCTGTCTAAATCCCATGCCTGTCTAAATCCCATGCCTGTCTAAATCCCATGCCTGTCTAAATCCCCCAGCCTGTTTAAATCCCATGCCTGTCCAAATCCCCAGCCTGTCTAAATCCCCCAGCCTGTCTAAATCTCCCAGCCTGTTTAAATCCCATGCCTGCCTAAATCCCATGCCTGTCTAAATCCCATGCCTGTCTAAATCCCCCAGCCTGTGTAAATCCCATGCCTGTCAAAATCCCCGGCCTGTCTAAACCCCCCACTCTGTCTAAATCCCCAGCCTGTCTAAATCCCCAGCCTGTCCGAATCCCCACCCTATCCAAATCCCCAGACGGTCTAAATCTCGATTTCCGAATTCTAGAATCCCAAATTCTCTGAATTTTAAAGTTTAAATCATTTTTTTATCTGAAATTTCCCAAACTTTTCTATAAATCCCTATCCCATCCCAAATGGCCTGTCCAAGTACCCAATCCAGCTCCAAATCCCATCCCGGCGACACGCACCAGGATGCTGCGCGGCACGGCACCGACTGGCAGGCGCTGTGGCTGCTCCTGCACCCGCATCTCCTGATAGTTGGCGCAGCGGGGCGTCTCCTCTTCGCACGGGCGCACGCTGAGGCTGCCGCACTCCCCCACTGGGCACCGTTTCGGCGCCTCAATGACGAATTGCCGTTCGAATTCGGCCGCAACGCCGAATCGTCGGCGACAGCGGGCGCACTCGAACCGGCGATCGTGCTCAACAAGTTTGTTCTCGGTCCGACGGACCACGGTGCCGACGAAGCAGATGTAGCGGCCGACGTCCGCGGAGGTCGGAATGCGACTGCGATGGTACTCCGGGATGTGCGGCAGGTCGATGAGGCGGGCGTGCAGGTTGGTCTTCAGCGTCCAGTTGGTGTCTGCCTCTGCCGCCGCCGCCGCCGCCGCCTCCGACATCAGCTGGCGACAGGCAGCGGACAGGGCGGCGTCCAGCGCCGGCAGCAGGCGGAGCGGCCGGGCCAGCAGGGCCGCCAGCAGGTCGGGCATCGCGTCGTTCAACGAGTGGCCGTGCAGCCGCACTGAGCGGTGCGTGTCGGCCGGCCCGGCGTCGGCGAGGATGTCGCGCAGTTCGGCGGCGTGGGTCCGCGCCAGGTAGGACTGGAAGGCGAGCGTTGCCGCGGCGACTTCCGGATCCGCGTCGGCTGCGACGGCCGCCGCGGTGGCGTCGTCAGTGGAGGGTTGCGACTGAGGAAAAAGAGCGTCCTTTGAGCATTTGGCAGTCAAGTCTTTTTCCTACACAGTCTGCCTAATGAATCCCTATGGTAATTGAAGTTTTTTTTCCCTAAAATTTTGAACAAATCCTCGTGAGGATTTTTAGTCTTTGTTTCTACATTTTATTCGACAAATATTTTTAATATTTCAATTATTTATCTTTAAATACGATAAAAGCAGATACTCTTGGGGATCTCAAGTCTTTGTTCCGGTATTCTAACTATGCATTCTATCTATTTGGCTAGTCTTGATTCCACTTATAAATCTGTCCACAAAACAGAGCATCATCATAATAATGAGAAATAAGAAGCTCACTAACAGCAAAGCAAATTTCCAACGTCAATGCTTTATTTCAGTGCGCCATCTCAGCCTGCAAATGCATAATTTGGTACAAAAGAACCAGCCAGTCAGTAGCGCTACTATGAGTAGGCGAGAAGCGCATGACAAATATATATTTGTTTTTTTATAAAAAAATTTAATTGGCGGCAGCTAACGAGCGCAGCCGCTGCAGCAGCCAGTCGGCCTCCGGACAGTTCAACTGTCGGCCGGCGACCACCAGGCCGGCGGCCAGGCAGCGGGCGACCTCGGCATCGTCGGCTAGACCGGCCAGCAGCGCCGGCAGTTCGGCTGATTCGGCAGCCCGACGCTTCAATGCCGAGGCGAACGACGTCAGGCAGACGGCGGCCGCCGATGCCGACGACGCGGCGGATTCGGCGCCACCAGCGGCGCCGGCGATCAGCTCGAACGGGAAGCGCGACATCACGACGGCCGGCGGCAGAGCGGCTGCCAGAGCCAGGTCGGCCAGGAGGTCGCCAAGGCGGGCCGCCCGCTCGGACCGCTGGTCAGCCAGGCCGGCCAGCTGGTCCCAGACGGCGCAGCGCAGCGGCATGGCGAAGCGCCGATTAGCGCGGCGCAGGCGCAGCAGGACGGCGGCGTAGAACGGGTTGTACTTGGCCGATTCGCGCACGGCGCATTTCAACGCGATGCTCGCCACGTCGGCGGCGGCTGTCGAGCCGGCGGTTGTCGACGTCAGGCGTAACAGGCGGGCGGCGGCGTCGTCGGCGTCGACGGCTCCGACTAGGGCAGCGAAGATGGCGCGCCGCTGGGGTGTCTTCAGGCCTAGACGGGCCGCCATGGCGTCCAGGCGCTGCTGGCTCTGCTCTGCCAGCTCGGCGGGGGCGACGGCTGCGGTGGCGGGTTCGGCAGCGGCGGGTGCAGGCAGGTCGGGGGCCTGCGCGGTGTAGGCGGCGCCCACCAGCCACCAGCGGCCTTTGACTGCAGCATCGCGCACGTCGGCAAGCCCGAACTCGACGGGGGTGGGTTCGGATCTGGAGGCGGGATGGGGCGTCGGAAAGTGACTTGCTTGATGGTGACGCGAATGTCTGGCACCCCACGGCCAGAGGAAAAGACTCGGCCACCCCAACACCCGGCCACCCCAACACCCGGCCACCCCAACAGCCAGCAACCCCAACACCCAGCCACCCCAATAGCCAGCCACCCCAACACCCGGCCACCCCAACACCCGGCCACCCCAACAGCCAGCAACCCCAACAGCCAGCAACCCCAACAGCCAGCCACCCCAACACCCGGCCACCCCAACACCCGGCCACCCCAACACCCGGCCACCCCGCCACCCCAACACCCCGCTAACCCGCCACCCCAACACCCGGCCACCCCGCCACCCCAACACCCCGCTAACCCGCCACCCCAACACCCGGCCACCCCGCCACCCCACCACCCCAACACCCGGCCACCCCAACACCCGGCCACCCCAACAGCCAGCCACCCCAACATCCAGCCACCCCAACAGCCAGCAACCCCAACACCCGGCCAACCCATCGCCGCAAGCTACCTTGCCAGCTGCCGCACAGCCTTCCTGGCCCGCTCCACGTACTCGCAGTCGTAGCCAGGAATTTTTCTATAATTATTATTGCGCACCGCCTGCAGCAGCTCCAGCAGGAAGCGGCCTCGAGACGCCTCGCCGCCGAGCTGCTCGGCGAGGCCTTGGTGCTCCGCCCGTTGCTGCAGGCCGTCAAGCAGGGCGCGCATTCTGGCACCGTCCAGACGTCGGAGCTGCAGTCCAGCGTGGCGGAGGCACAGCACGAGGGCGTCCAGAGCCGGCTCGGTGGCCAAATCGGCCAGCAGCTGCAGCAAGTCGAACGGCAGGCGACCCGACATGACGCCAAGCCAGCAGAGGAACATCGCCAGCAGCAGCAGGTTGTGACTGGCCTTGCCGCCGGTTTCTAGGCCGCGGGACAAAGACTGGTGCATGGAGCGGAGGGTGAACAAGAGAATTCCGATATTGTCAGGTAAATAACATACAGATATTAATGATCATGCAAATCCCTAACAGAACACTCGATCTCCAACAGAACACTCAGATCCTCAATACGCAACTCAGATCCCTAACAGTAGCGCAATGGACGGCCACCGCCCAGTCGCTGTATCCGGCCCGGCCGGATGCCCCCTGCAGCAGATCCCTAACAGAGCACTTAGATCCCCAAACAGAGCACTTAGATCCCCACTCAAATCCCCAGATCCCCAACATGCCCCTCAGATCACCAACATGCCCCCAGACGAGGGTTGCCCTCAGATTGCCCTCAGATCCCCGCCAACCTCAGCGTCGGTTCCCAGGCGCAGCGCCAGCGCCTCGGCCAGATGCGCGCCCAGCTCGCAGCCGGGCACATTGGCGCCCACAATGGCCAACAGGGAGGCCTGATCCACCAGCATCCTGTCGGACATTGGCTCGCCAGAGTTGGCGGCCACGTCGAGCACCAGACTGACAAGCGTGCGGGTGGCCGGAGCCCGCGGGCTGGCCAAGTAGACGGACTCCATCTCGGCTGACACGCGCGCCAGCACCCGCTCGCCGACCCGGTTCACCAGGCCGCGCATCCGCCTGCGCAGCTGCTCGAGCTCCTCCGACTCCGTGGCGGCGTCCAATGCCGCCGAGGCCGACTGAGCTCTGGCGACCAAATCGCGGCCGTACAGGTCCGGCTTTTTAGGCCGTTCTGTCTTGTCCGCGTCTGCTATTTCTTTTGCTTCTTCTTCTTCAGCTTCTTCTAGTCCATCTTCTGCTTCTTCAAGCGAGCTAATCTTGCGCTTCTTGGTCTTCTTCTTTTTCTTTGACTTCTGCTTCTCCGCAGACTGAGCGCGCAGCTGGCTGTAGTACTCGGCACTCTCCGGGCACTCCTTGATAATCTCGGCCACTCTGGCCTCATCGTAGCCGTCTTTATCCCCGTCTTTGTCGTCGCTGTAGACTTTTTCGCCGCCAATAATGTCCAACAGATAATCCAAGCCGGTGTCTTTGAACACCTTCGGCAGGCGGGCCTGCGACTTTCTGCGCTTGTTGAGTTTCAACAGCCGGGAGTAGCGGCGAATCTCCGCCTCGTCCTGGGCGATGCCTTCGCGCAGCTGGCGCCGGCGCCACTTTTTGTCGGCCTTTGTCATGCCGGCTGCGATTGATTGGGTTGGCCGGAGTTGAAAAAAATATACTTTAAAATAGATAATTCAACCAGCAGTAGTTTACCAAAGCTAAGACAAATTGAAACTACTCGTATGCGGGTTTTGAATTCCTAAAGCATATTTAAAGTTAAAGATAAGACATTTTCCAGCTTTAATGGTATGACCAAGTCCTTTTTTTAAGATTCTGCCTAGTGAGAATTCGAGCTTGTGCAGACTCGATGCTGTTAGGAGTCATTTTTGTGAAGATTCGATCTTGTGAAGTCATTTTTGTGAAGATTCGATCTTGTGAAGTCATTTTTGTGAAGATTCGATCTTGTGAAGTCATTTTTGTGAAGATTCGATCTTGTGAAGTCATTTTTGTGAAGATTCGATCTTGTGAAGTCATTTTTGTGAAGATTCGATCTTGTGAAGATTTTTCCTGTGAAGACTCGATCTTGTGAAGATTTTTTCTTGTGAAGACTCGATCTTGTGAAGATTCGATCTTATGAAAATTCGATCGTGTGAAGACTCGATCTTGTGAAGACTCTGCCTTGTGAAAATTCGTTCTTGTGAAGATTAGATCCTGTGAAGATTCGATCTTGTGAAGATTTGATCTTGTAGACACTTTTTCCTGTGAAGATTCGATCTTGTGAAGATTTGATCATGTGGAATTTTTTCCTGCGAAGATTCAATATTGTGAATAATTGATCTTGCGAAGATTCTGCCTGGTGAAAATTTGATCTTGTGAAGATTCAATCTTGTGGAGTCATTTTCATAAATATTCGGTCTAGTGAAGATTCGATCTTGTGAAGATTCGATCTTGTGAAGACTCGATCTTGTGAAGATTCGATCTAGTGAAGACTCGATCTTGTGAAGATTTGATCTTGTGAAGATTCTGTCTTGTGAAAATTCGATCTTGTGAAGATTAGGTCTTGTGAAGACTGGACTTTGTTATGATTCGATCTTGTGAAGATTAGATCTTGTAGACACTTTTTCCTGTGAAGATTCGATCGCGTGAAGAATTTTCCTGTGAAGACTCGATCTTGCGAAGATTCAATCTTGTGAAGTCATTTTTGTAAAGATTCGATCTTGTGAAGATTTTATCTTGTGAAGATTCGATCGTGTGGACATTTTTTCCTATGAAGACTCGATCTTGTGAAGATTTGATCATATTGAAATTTTTCCTGTGAAGATTCAATCTTGTGAATAATTGATCTTGCGAAGATTCTGTCTTGTGAAAATTTGATCTTGTGAAGATTCAATCTTGTGGAGTCATTTTTGTAAAGATTCGATCTAGTGAAGATTTGATCTTGTGAATATTCTGCATTGTGAAAGTTCGATCTAGTGAAGATTTGATCTTGTGAATATTCTGCATTGTGAAAGTTCGATCTAGTGAAGATTTGATCTTGTGAAGACTCGATCTTGTGAAAATTCGATATGGTGAAGATTCAATCTTGTGGAGTCATTTTTGTAAAAATTCGATCTAGTGAAGATTTGATCTAGTGAAGATCCGATTTTGTGAAGACTGGACTTTGTGATAATTCGATCTTGTGAAGATTCGATCTTGTGAAGATTCTAGAAAGAATTCTAAAGCCTCAAACCATTGCTAGTTTACATGCTGACTTTAGCTTACAAAATAACTGAAACAGACAAGTAACAAAGTGATTTGGCTTCGGTATATCAAAACTCATTTTTTAATTTTTTACTATAACATTTGTTCGCAACGGAGCACCAAAATCACCGCTGGCTTGTGTAATGGAAAAAAACACAAATTACAAAATCAGAAATAAATGTGTAGAATTTATCAAATAAAAATGAAGCATAACATAGGTGCTGACGAATTATGAAGAACAATAGAATTAATTTATCGAAATAAAAAACAATAAACAAAACAAAATAGGCAATGAGCTTCAACTGAAAATAACAGTGGCAATTTGACAAGGAAATTGGGCAAAAAAATGATGACTGATCAAGGAAGGAATTGAAAACAGATGAGGAAGTCAATGAGAGTCAAAAAAGCTAAATAAGTAAAAAATGTAATCACTTTCACCGAAATCGGGTCACTAATTTGTGCGTTACGTCATCTGGAGCAAATGAACTTTAGATCAATAATAAACCAGAATATATTTTATCTAGAAGACTAATGGAATCATGATCACCAACCAACAAATTGCAAATAGCTAAGAATGAACCGAATAATAAGTATGAAAGCCATAAATTATAGTTAGTATTATGCGTGGAAGAAAATTGAAATAAAAATACTCTTTAATAAGATGGAAATAGAGAAATTTTATTAAACTCTGACCCTAGATTGCAAAATATGATTTCGATAAATAAGAAAGTAACTTTGACTAGAGCGGGAATTAAGGCAATGAAAAAAAAGTTTTTTATCCTATGAGTTGACCACTTCAAATACACTGATAAGATAAAACTGTGACAAGTCATATTTTACTATTAAATACTAAAGGAATGAGTAATTAACAGTGCGCCATATTATAAATAGGGGGTGCTCACTGCCACCCTTATTGTTAGGCAGCTTGCAATCGTATCATATCAAGCTTACCTAGCTAGGTAATAAAACACACTTATAGACAGACAGACCGACAGACAGACAGACAGACAGACAGACAGACAGACAGACAGAGAGACACACAGACAGACAGACAGACAGACAGACAGACAGACAGACAGACAGACAGACAGACACACAGACAGACAGAGGCAGACAGACAGACACACAGACAGACAGACAGACAGACAGACAGACAGACAGACAGACACACAGACAGACAGACAGACAGACAGAAAGACAGACAGACAGACAGACAGACAGACAGACAGACAGACAGATAGACAGGCAGCCAGGCAGGCAGGCAGGCAGGCAGGCAGGCAGGCAGGCAGGCAGGCAGGCAGGCAGACAGACAGGCAGACAGACAGAAAAAGGGGGAAACAACAAGTCAAATAAATCAGTATCTACAGAACACAGGAAAGCGAGGTAGGGCATTGATAAGCCTGCAGTAAAAAGTAATCTTTAAGTCCGAATAAAAGCAGACAAGCGCCAATGAGAGCGCAGGAAAGCCAGCAGTGCGTCATGGATACAAATTAGCGCAACTTAGGCAATAGCAAATCATAAAACAGTAACTTGCTGGTTAATTGTGACACCGTATGCCGCGGATAGAGGAATCCCAAACTGAAAGACAGAAGCCAAGCGTCTTGGGTAGCAAATTTTACTTAGGACTATTTCCCACGCCCACTCCCATATTAGCAGGCTTTAGTAGTCTTTGGCAGCACAGTAAGTTCATATTAAACTCATGAAATGTTGCCAGCAACAACACTTGCAACCAGCCAGTCCTTAGAAGCACTACCTTTACTATCTTTCCTTAGGAACTCCATTGCCCTTTAGCAACAAAACTGATACTATAACTGTTTTTTAGAAACATTATAATCTATTAAGATTGTGCCTAAACGAAGTTAGCGACAGTCCTTTCCATCCCTTAGCAACAGCCACTTTAATCCCCTAAGCAACAACATCTCCATCCACTTAGCAACAGACACTTCCGTCCCCTTAACAGCATCTTCATCCCCTTAACAACAGCCACATCCATTCCCTTAGCAACAGCCATTTCCGTTCCCTTAGCAACAAACACCACCTTGGCCTTAGCAACAGCAATTCTTGTCTCCTTAGCAACAGGATGTTTTATGTCCTTAGCAACAGCCATTCTTGTCTCCTTAGCAACAGGATGTTTTATTCCCTTAGCAACAAACACCACCATTCTTGTCGCCTTAGCAACAGGATGTTTTATTCCCTTAGCAACAAACACCACCATTCTTGTCGCCTTAGCAACAGGATGTTTTATTCCCTTAGCAACAGCCACTTCCGTCCCCTTGGCAACGAACACCACCATTCTTGTCTCCTTAGCAACAGGATGCTTTATTGCCTTAGCAACAGCCATTTCCGTTCCCTTAGCAACACCGCCTTGCCCTTCGCAACAGCCATTCTCGTCTCCTTAGCAACAGCCATTCTTGTCTGCTTAGCAACAGCCTCCTCCGTCCCCTTTCCCGCCGCTAGCGTCGCCGTCAATACGAAACGCCGAATCGGTGAAGGTCCCATACGGCGTGTATCCAACTCGAATGCCGTCCCAGTCGCCGCCACCGCCGCCGCTAGCGCCGTTGCCTCTGCCGCTGGCCAAATTGCCGTCGTAGCTGCCGGCGGTGAACTGGCTGTAGACCAGCTGGGCCAGGTGGCAGAACGCCGCGTCAACGTTTCTCCCATTAACAGCCGAAGTTTCCACGTAGGGCACGCCGAGCTGGCCGGCCATGTAGGCGGCCTCGTCAGCGCCGACCCGACGCAGGCTGGGCGGCAAATCGGCTTTCTGACCGACCAGCAGGCAGCAGGCGTGCTCGCTGGCCATGCAGCGCCGCGCCTCGGCATGCCAAGCCGGCACCGACTCGAAGCTGGCCCGACAGCCAATGTCGAAGACAATCAAAGCGGCCACGGCGTTGCGATAATACGACCGGGTGATGGAGCGGAATTTCTCCTGGCCGGCGGTGTCCCACAGCGTCAGCTTGACGCGCCGGCCGTCGGGCAGCTGGACGGTGCGGGCGAAGAAGTCGACGCCGACCGTCGGCTCGCAGGGCAACTGGCCGACGCCGACGCCGCCGCCGCCGTTGGTGCCTTCGACAAATTGACGCACCAAAGAGGACTTGCCGACCATGCTGTCGCCAATGACTATCACGCGGAACTGATAGTCGAATAGCGGCTTGACGATCATGCTGAAGGCAAGGAACGAAACAAAGACTATTGAGGGATAGCGGATAAAGACTAGCCGGCATGCGCCATGTATGCGAAATGAAGGATTAGAAAAATGTTTGAAGATGCCTGGATAGCTACATGAAAAAAAGAGAATAGAGAGAGGCCCAAAATTATGCTGAGGGGAGACTAGGAATGAACTGGGGAAAACAAGGGGAGAAGCAAATGAGGGAGGTAAAGAAAGGAGGGAAATAACTGATGAAAGAGAGGCAGGGCGGTAGAGTTAGAGGCAGGAAGATAAAGGGAGAGGCGGGGAGATGAGGGAGAGGCTGGGAGATGAGGGAGAGGCAGGGAGATGAGGGAGAGGCGGGGAGATGAGGGAGAGGCTGGGAGATGAGGGAGAGGCAGGGAGATGAGGGAGAGGCGGGGAGATGAGGGATGAGATGAGGGAGAGGCTGGGAGATGAGGGAGAGGCAGGGAGATGAGGGAGAGGCTGGGACATGAGGGAGAGGCAGGGAGATGAGGGAGAGGCTGGGAGATGAGGGAGATGAGGGAGAGGCGGGGAGATGAGGGAGAGGCGGGGAGATGAGGGAGAGGCGGGGAGATGAGGGAGATGAGGGAGAGGCGGGGAGATGAGGGAGAGGCGGGGAGATGAGGGAGAGGCTGGGAGATGAGGGAGAGGCTGGGAGATGAGGGAGAGGCAGGGAGATGAGGGAGAGGCGGGGAGATAAGGGAGATGAGGGAGAGGCTGGGAGATGAGGGAGAGGCTGGGAGATGAGGGAGAGGCTGGGAGATGAGGGAGAGGCGGGGAGATGAGGGAGAGGCGGGGAGATGAGGGATGAGATGAGGGAGAGGCTGGGAGATGAGGGAGAGGCTGGGAGATGAGGGAGAGGCAGGGAGATGAGGGAGAGGCGGGGAGATGAGGGAGAGGCAGGGAGATGAGGGATGAGATGAGGGAGAGGCTGGGAGATGAGGGAGAGGCAGGGAGATGAGGGAGAGGCGGGGAGATGAGGGAGAGGCGGGGAGATGAGGGAGAGGCAAGGAGATGAGGGAGAGGCTGGGAGATGAAGGAGAGGCAGGGAGATGAGGGATGAGATGAGGGAGAGGCTGGGAGATGAGGGAGAGGCTGGGAGATGAGGGAGAGGCAGGGAGATGAGGGAGAGGCGGGGAGATGAGGGAGAGGCAAGGAGATGAGGGAGAGGCTGGGAGATGAGGGAGAGGCGGGGAGATGAGGGAGAGGCAGGGAGATGAGGGAGAGGCAGGGAGATGAGGGAGAGGCTGGGAGATGAGGGAGAGGCAGGGAGATGAGGGAGAGGCTGGGACATGAGGGAGAGGCAGGGAGATGAGGGAGAGGCTGGGAGATGAGGGAGAGGCAGGGAGATGAGGGAGATGAGGGAGAGGCTGGGAGATGAGGGAGATGAGGGAGAGGCTGGGAGATGAGGGAGATGAGGGAGAGGCGGGGAGATGAGGGAGATGAGGGAGAGGCGGGGAGATGAGGGAGAGGCTGGGAGATGAGGGAGAGGCGGGGAGATGAGGGAGAGGCAGGGAGATGAGGGAGAGGCGGGGAGATGAGGGAGAGGCAGGGAGATGAGGGAGAGGCGGGGAGATGAGGGAGAGGCAGGGAGATGAGGGATGAGATGAGGGAGAGGCTGGGAGATGAGGGAGAGGCAGGGAGATGAGGGAGAGGCAGGGAGATGAGGGAGAGGCGGGGAGATGAGGGAGAGGCAGGGAGATGAGGGATGAGATGAGGGAGAGGCTGGGAGATGAGGGAGAGGCTGGGAGATGAGGGAGAGGCAGGGAGATGAGGGAGAGGCGGGGAGATGAGGGAGAGGCAGGGAGATGAGGGATGAGATGAGGGAGAGGCTGGGAGATGAGGGAGAGGCAGGGAGATGAGGGAGAGGCAGGGAGATGAGGGAGAGGCTGGGAGATAAGGGAGAGGCAGGGAGATGAGGGAGAGGCGGCGAGATGACGGAGAGGCTGGGAGATGAGGGAGAGGCGGGGAGATGAGGGAGAGGCGGAGAGATGACGGAGAGGCAGGGAGATGAGGGAGAGGCGGCGAGATGACGGAGAGGCTGGGAGATGAGGGAGAGGCGGGGAGATGAGGGAGAGGCTGGGAGATGAGGGAGAGGCGGGGAGATGAGGGAGAGGCAGGGAGATGAGGGAGAGGCAGGGAGATGAGGGAGAGGCAGGGAGATGAGGGAGAGGCAGGGAGATGAGGGAGAGGCGGGGAGATGACGGAGAGGCTGGGAGATGAGGGAGAGGCAGGGAGATGAGGGAGAGGCACCATAGCGAGATGAGTGAGAAGGAGCAACAAGACAGTTAATAATTCTATCATCAACAAAATAAATAAATCAAACTGATGGTCCAAAAAACGAACAAACATTTTTATATACAAAATCATTTAGTTTATTAATTTTGCTGACCGTTGTGGCTTAAAAAAATTGGAATGCAAATTAATAACTTAGAGAATTTTTAACAGGATAAAAAATTTACTGAAACGCGTCAGTTAGTGCACAAATTGGAGAACAATTTTTTACAGCCGAGAAATTAATTAGTAAATCTGTAATAATTGCTACTTTTCGTTGCAGCTAATTTATATAGGCAGGTAAAAGTTACAGTACCCATTCTGAATAATGTAATAAATAAATATAACGAAGCAAGAAATCAATTTGAACGAACTCACTGGGATAAATAGAGAAAAATGAATTTTTTTTGCTCCTTAATATATAAAATACAAGCTATCTTTCAACCATGAATAGATCGAGTTTCCGATATGTAACGTAATTAATTATATATTTAAGCGTTTGTAGAAAGGAATCAAACGCCTCAACAAAAGGTGCAGAAAGAACTAAGTAGTCAAGACAATTAAAAAAAATTATCAAATCTGTTACTGAGGACGGATATTTCATAATATCGCTCATCAGTATTGAAAAATGAACACACGATAAAAACAATTATTATCGATACATATCGTCATGATTATTGCCGCTGTCACAGCAGGCCGCTGAGCCGCACAACCCAGGGTCCGCCGGGGCCGGCCGACAGCTTCGGGCAGCCCGCCTGTCCTGGCAAAGTCAGCTCGACGCCTGCGACGCCGGGCTTGTAGGCGAGCTGGACGGCGGAGGCGGCACCGGGCGGGCAGCCCAGCAGGGAGGCGCTGGCGCCTGGCACCGCGAAAGTTGGCGAGGCGAGCCGGACAGGCCCGGCGCCAGGAGCCGGCGGCCCGGACATGAGGAAGGCGTAGACAGCGCGCAGGTCCGGCCGGGTGGTGTAGTACACCTGCGGGATGGGGATAAACTTGACATGAGATCATGTGGGGATAACTTCCCATGGAATATTCCATGACGGGATATATAGCCATTGTATGATTCCATGTAGGGATAACTTGCGACGGGATAATCCCATGTGTGGATAACTGCGATGGGATGATTTCATGTGGGGATAACTTTGCATGGGATGATTCCATGTAGGGATAAACTTGACATATGATGATTCCACGTGGGGATGACTTGACATGGGATAATTTCACGTGGAGGATAACTTTTCATGGGATGATTCTACGTGGGGATAATTCCATGTGTATATAACTTGCGATGGGATGATTGTATGTGGGGATAAATTGACATGGGATAACCCTGTGAGGGGATAACTTGACATGGGATAACCCTGTGAGGGGATAACTTGACATGGGATAATTACATGTGGGGATAATTTGCGATGAACAAATCTATGTGGGGATAATTTGACGTGGGATATTTCCATTTGGGGATAACTTGTCATGGAATAATTCTACATGTATGTTGGGACAAATTACGATGGGATAATTTGGTTTTGGGAATATTTTTTATGATTCATATTGAATTATCTGGTCGTTGCTTTTTATGGAATAATTCGATGTAGAGACAACGCAATGGGATAACTTTCGTGAGCTTAATCTATGTATGGATAGGTTCTGAATAGGGTACAAGTAGTTTTGAGTACGGGCAATGTCATTATGATAACAATAATGATAATAATCACAGAAGGGTTGGGAGCTTGCTAAACTCCCGATAGTAAAGAGATCATCTGCCCTCGTGGCCCACTAACCAATTGAGCAGGATTGGCGTCCTTCTGAGCCAGCCGCCATGGCGTGCTATTGTACACAGCCTCCCCGTTGATTGACAGCCAGCCGCCCAGCTGCAGCAGCCGCTCCTCCAACAGTGCGGGAATCACTCCGTAGGAGGTCGGGCCGATGTTCATCAGGGCGTTGCCGCCGTAGCTGACGGTGCTGACAACAATCTCCATCATCTCGTCTAGGCTGCAAATGTCTGTCAATCGCAGATTTCTCACGTAGCCCCAGCTGCCTTTGATGAGGCTGAACGCATTCTCAAACTTGAAAGGCACCAGCTTGCCGGGATTGAAGCCGTCCTGGCAGGTGAAATAGCCGCCGTGTTTGCACAGCGTCCCGAAGCCCCAGCGATCGTTCGTGACCACGGTGTCGCGAACTGGACTGTTGTTGTACAGCCAGGCTAGGAACTCGGTGGAGTTCCAGTACTCGGGTCCGCCTGCAAAGTGATACATACGATACATATCGGCGTCACTTGTTTTTATTAGCTAGGGCATCCGTCAATTTTTTGGGAGGTAAAAAATCTTAGAGGTCCGAGGTTCGAACTCCGAACTCTAAAAACCAATTTTCGCCCTTTCGCAATAAAATAAAATAATAAATTTAGACCGATTTCAGCTGGATCGACTGAAACAATGCGGGATTAAGTGTCTCGCTCAAGAGCAAAAATTTTCGTCTAGAGCCGGGGCTCGAGCCCACGACCTTCCGGTTATAAGGCAGATGCCCTTAGCCACTAGGCACAGTCTCGCCATTGCTTCAGTCCAAGCCAGCTGAGATCGGGTGCTGCAAAGCCGATAGACACAACCCCCCCCCCCACAGCTAATCAGCTGACAACCAACCAGCGTCTCCGTCGCTCCAGATCACTTCAGGCCGGTACTGCTGCACCAGCTCGTACAATTCGGCCCCGGTTTTGTAGCGCACAAAATCTTGCGTAGCAAAGTTATTCTCCGTATCGGTGAGGTACAACGGATTGTACCATTCGTAGAGCGAGTGGTACAGGCCGAACCGGGGCCCGCCCTGTTTCTGACGCTTCCTGACGGCGTCGGCTAATTCGCCGACAAGATCGCGACCGGAGCCGAGCTGAGCCGAATTCCAATTGAACGAATGGCTAGTGTTCCACAGGCAGTAGCCTTCGTGATGCTTGGCAGTTAATACCACGTATTTGGCGCCGGAACGGGCCAGGATGTCTGCCCACGCGTCCGGATCGAATAGCTCGGCCTGAGTGGGTTTTAATTAGTTTACAAATTTATTTACGATACATATCGGTAAGCACAATGTTACAAAACAAAGCTAGCTTCTATTTTTATACCTAAAAATTTATTTACGATACATATCGGTAAGCACAATGTTACAAAACAAAGCCAGCTTCGATTTTCATAGAGTAAATTTTGTTTACGATACATATCGGTAAGCAAAATTTTAAGCGATACAGCTACCTAATTAAAACCAATCATTAATCACCTAATATATTTACGATACATATCGGTAACCTACTAGCAAATTTTACAATAAAACTACCCGATAAAGGCTATCATGCATCCAAATTAATTTACGATACATATCGGTAACATACGTGACTACATAGATATCTTAAAAATGCTTCTCATAAGCACATAACTATTTTACGATACATATCGGTAGCTCAATGTGGCTACAGCTGGATTAGGTTATTTTTTAACTTTAGCCATCATTCTTACTAGTCTCAATATTCAATACCCCCTAAGCTAATCAAGACCGACCCCCTAGCAACCAGCAAACCGTCCGCCAACCTTGAACTCCCTGGCAAAGTCGGCGTAGGTGAAACCAGGCGGATAATTAGCGGCCATGAAGTCCACAAACGGCTGCTCGGGCCGGACAAACGGCGGCACGCCGCGCCAACGCCACCAGAACCATTCGCTGCCGAAACCGGGCACCGAGAAGGCGCCCCAGTGAATGAAGACGCCAATTTTGGCCTGGTCGTACCAAACTGGCAGCGGCCGGCTGTCGATGGACTCCCAGTTTGGCTGGTAGCGAGCCTCCGAGAGGGAAGCTCGGACTGTCAGATAAATTATTAGCGCTACAAGACCTGTCTGCATGTTGTGCAGAAAACTGAAAGAAAAACGTGTCGATTTAATTGATGTAAAAAAACCTATCTTTTAAATTGTTTCTAAGAAATTAAAAATCTAAATAAATAAATTGAGTTTTAAAAAACTATCCAGACTTTTTATTCATCAATTAAAATCAATTTATTTCAATAAGTGACAAGAATACGCGCGTATAAAGGCACAGCCAATATAACTGACACAGATGACTTGCTTCTATGATGGAGGACTTGAAAAGTAAAACAATTTTTTTACAAAATTAAGGCGAAGACTATGATAATAATAGTAATAAAAAATTAAGGGAACGTCGTCATGGAGAAGTAAAATAAGACTACAGATAAAGAATATTGCCTGTACGCGCGAAAATTACCGACATTCTCTGACCATTAGTCGGTCACTGTACAGAAATCCCAGTGTACAAATATGATTCTGACACGTTTGTGTACTTGCATTCTAGCAGACTGCTCAAACTGTACAGTCAGCATCTCTACTGTACTCAACCTGTACAGTCAGTATCTCTGCTGTACTCAAACTGTACAGTCAGTATCTCTGCTGTACTCAACCTGTACAGTCAGCATCTCTACTGTACTCAAACTGTACAGTCAGCATCTCTACTGTACTCAACCTGTACAGTCAGTATCTCTGCTGTACTCAAACTGTACAGTCAGCATCTCTACTGTACTCAACCTGTACAGTCAGTATCTCTGCTGTACTCAAACTATACAGTCAGCATCTCTACTGTACTCAACCTGTACAGTCAGCATCTCTACTGTACTCAACCTGTACAGTCAGCATCTCTACTGTACTCAACCTGTACAGTCAGCATCTCTGCTGTACTCAAACTGTACAGTCAGCATCTCTGCTGTACTCAAACTGTACAGTCAGCATCTCTACTGTACTCAACCTGTACAGTCAGTATCTCTGCTGTACTCAAACTGTACAGTCAGCATCTCTGCTGTACTCAAACTGTACAGTCAGCATCTCTACTGTACTCAAACTGTACAGTCAGCATCTCTACTGTACTCAACCTGTACAGTCAGCATCTCTGCTGTACTCAATCTGTACAGTGAGCATCTCTACTGTACTCAAACTGTACAGTGAGCATCTCTACTTTACTCAACCTGTACAGTCAGAATCTCTACTGTACTCAAACTGTACAGTCAGCATCTCTGCTGTACTCAACCTGTACAACAAGGTCCAATCGGGCAGTCAGAGCAGCGGCGGAAAATCCTCAGGCATGAGGTAGTGCCGGCGGCAAGTGGGACAGGCGGAGCACTCGGCCAGCCAGCGCCTGACGCACTGGTCGTGAAACCGGTGACCGCAGGTGAGCTGACGGAGCAGCGGCTGGCCCTGGTTTTGACGATTAGAATCTGCGGACGGCGGCGGCGGCGGCAGGGCCTCCTGACAGACGGCGCACAGCGGAGCGTCGAAGGCCAGTCCGGGCGGCGGCGCCGGTAGGCGGTCGACGCCGGCCGCTGCGTCGACAAAGTCGACAGACGCTGAGGCGGCTTCGGCGAGCAACTGGGCGATGACGCTGGCGGCCAGGTCGGTCTCGGAGGCGCGAACCCTTTCAATAGCCGACAGGTTGGACAACGCGGCTTCCACCGAGGCCAGCGAGGCGTCCGGCAGGACTTCGACAACGCGGCGACAGATTCGACGCGCGAGAGGCTCAACTGGCGCGGTCGGCTGCCGGGAAGGTGACGACGGCGGCGGCGGCGTCGGCGGCGCTGGCGGCGTTCGACTAGACGGCTGACGCAGCCGATCGAAATCTGGCGACGGCGGCATCGGAGGCGGCGACGGAGGCGACGGAGGCGTCGGCGGTGCCGTCGAGGCGGTGTCGGACGTTGAAGCGGAGTCGGCGACAAATTGGTTTTCCGCTCCGACTCGGAGAAGCCTTGCAGAGGGAGGGAATAGTTTGGGAGGGCGCACTATATTGAAGCCAACATTAAATAGGACTTACTTTCTAAGAATTGAATTCTAGGAAAGATCAATCTCCAGGAGAGAAAAAACTCTAGCACAAAGACTTTCTGGTCTTTTATAAAAAAACAACGAACAAAAAAGTGATGGGTCCAAATACGATCGGAAAATTTTTTCTAAGAATTGGTATTCTAGGAAATAATCCTGTTTCAAACTTAATAAAGACCTACGGCATACAAAAACAAAGACCCCAGGAGATAAAAACGTCGGAACAAATACTTTCTAGTCTAAAAAAAAACAAAGACCAAGCACTACGATTTTTTAACTACAATAAAAATACTTTCTAAGAATTGTAAGTCTAAGCAAAAATAAATTTTTTCGAACATAATAAAAGCTAAATAAAAAAAACATTAAAACAAAGACTATGTAGTTCATATAAGAACAAAGACCAAACACCAATAGACTACATTACGATGGAATTTTGTCTTCTTCTGAGACCAAAATAATAAGAACGAAAGAAAAATGAACAAAGACTATTATAATAAATCGGTCTCAGAACAAAGACCCTACCCGGCCAAGCGCAGCTGCTCCTGCCAGACCCGGAGGCATTCGGTCAGCGCATCCGACGGCCGACGATTAGCGGCTTCAGCCTCGGAGGCCAGCTGGCGCAGGCGGCCCAGCGTAGCAGCGGCCAGCGCTTCCCGCCTATCGGCCTCGGCCAGACCGACTCGCCGACGTAGCCGCGCCACCGTCAGGCGGCAGCGTCGCAGGCGAGCGTCGGCGACGGCCTGGCCGGTCTCGGCATCGGCTAGGCGACGCAGCAGGCCGGAATTTTCCCGGCGCAGCTTCTGCGTTTGACTTCGCAGGCTGGACAGCTCGTCAGCCTCCTCGGCGTTGCGCATGCGATGTCAAACCGATGGCAGACGGCCCGTCTGGCTAGGAAGGAGGCGGACGGGTAAACGGCGGGAGTAACTATGCCTATTTTATACAGTAAATGCCTCGGCATGTTATTAGAAAATAATTCAGGTTTTTTGGGCTATAAGGAATAATTCTTTCAAAAAATAGGAACTACCCACTCAACGCGCAGGGTATCACCTACTTGAAGCTCAGGGTATCACCTACTTGAAGCTCAGGGTTTCACCTACTTGAAGCTCAGGGTATCACCTACTTGAAGCTCATGGTATCACCTACTTGAAGCTCAAGGTATCACCTACCTGAAGCTCAGGGTATCACCTACCTGAAGCTCAGGGTATCACCTACTTGAAGCTCAGGGTATCACCTACTTGAAGCTCAGGGTATCACCTACTTGAAGCTCAGGGTATCACCTACTTGAAGCTCAAGGTATCACCTACCTGAAGCTCAGGGTATCACCTACCTGAAGCTCAGGGTATCACCTACTTGAAGCTCAGGGTATCACCTACTTGAAGCTCAGGGTATCACCTACTTGAAGCTCAGGGTATCACCTACTTGAAGCTCAAGGTATCACCTACCTGAAGCTCAGGGTATCACCTACTTAAAGCTCAGGGTATCACCCACTTGAAGTTCAGGGTATCACCCTCTTAAGACGCAGGGTATCACCTACTTGAAGCCCAGGGTGTTACCGACTTAAAGCACAGGGTATCACCCTCTTAAGACGCAGGGTATCACAATTAAAGCAGAAGGTATCATCGACTGAAAACGGGAGCAAAGTAGAGCCAACTTAAAGAACGGTGTATAACAAATTAAAGCGCAAAGATTGTTGACTTTAAGCGAAGACTGTCACCTGCTTCAACTAAAGGAATTAATCACATGTGATAACCGACTTTCCGGGACTTTCATATTTAAAGTCTGAGAAAAAAATGCATGAAACGAAGGATCAATAATTAACTAAACCGATCATCCAATGTGAATGGTCCTTGCTTACATTAAATGTTCCCGTTGCATAAATTGTAACCAACAATAACCACATGTCCCAATGTAAGCACGGGGATCATCCAATGTAAGCACAGGGATCATCCAGTGTAAGCATGGGGATCATCCAATGTAAGCATGGCGATCATCCAATATAAGCACGGGGATCATCCAATATAAGCACGGGGATCATCCAATGTAAGCACGGGATCATCCAATATAAGCATGGGGATCATTCAATGTAAGCACAGAGATTACCTATTTAAGAATATGTAACGCTAAATTAATCCAAAAGAGCAAACAAGAATGGAAAATCCGGCATCTAAAATGATATTTTGATGAAATTTATTGTATTTCAGAAATATTTTAATAAACGGTATAAATTGTATACATAGATATCATATAAGCGTAATATGGAACACAATTTATTAAAATTTATCTATGCAAGCCAAAACAGCAAATGGCCATTACTGATTATATATGTATTTTGTTTCAAGCACACCTCAATAAAAGAAGCAATGCTGTGAAGTGTGAAACAGGAAATTTTTGCAGCATAAAAGACGATGGACAAGCTGGGGGTTGGGGATGGTGCAGCAAGCTGCTATTTCAGCCAGTAAAGCAGTCAATAAAAATGAATTAATAAGGATCATAGGCTATGGGCCTGTTTTAACTTCTAGCAAAAAAGCGGGCAGACAAAATTGCTATTAATTTTAATTTTACGCAATAATTAGAGTTTACAATAATACGAATTATAATAGAATAGTAATAATAATAATAATAATTTCAAGTATGATAAACGTTTTATATAACACAAGTTCTACTAGATGCACAAGTTTAATTATTTGAAAACAAAACAGCAGCGAATTACATTATACTATTATGCACAAATGAGGGCCAGGGTATTTGTAAAAGTGCATTTGCTAGGTAGCTAGCTAATAATGAGACGCCTTGCACAAAACAGAAAAGCACACCCAATATAATTATTAAAGCAAAAGTTGTTCAAATTTAACGATTGATCAAAACTCATACGCGCTAGTTAGTAGCTATGAACAAGACAACGAAAGAAACTTTTTTTTAAATCACAGAAACAAATTTTAAATATCATTTAATGGTTAAGCAAATTTTAACAACAATAACCACCAATACTAGGATAACGTATATATAGATCGCAGATTGCATCATAGATCTTTCTTTGAGCTGCAGACCCGTTGACTAAAAATGCTATTTTAAAAAATCTTTTGTTTCTTCAGAATTTATTTAGTCAACGGGAGAATAGAAACAATAATTTTGATTTCTAACTACTAATAGTAATAGAACCAATAAAATAATATTGTAAATAATCCCGCTAATCCCTATATATAATTGACAACAATTAACATTGACTATGACTTAGACTTAGATACCAATTAAGCGCGGACAAAAATACAGCAACACAATTATGTTAATACCAAATTGTTCAATGCTATTTATGACGCAATTGGATAATTTTCATTGAACTACACCGCAACCGCTCCAAGTAGATTTAACTGCGTAAATACTAACTATACTACTAACTGCACAAATAAATTAGTAGGATGGATGGATGAGAACACAAAAAACGGATGATTTTATATATTTTATTAATGCTGACTTTTCGAGAACTTTGTTGAGGCAAAATCATTAGTCAGACTGCATTTGATTAGCAAAATCTCCCCATTAGAATAGAAATCAATAAACCAAGCCGAGCTCATGGTTGCGGTGACACCGTCAGAAGCAAAAATCAATGGCTTAATTTAGAGACGATGGGTGCTGACAAGACAGACAGACAGACAGGCGGGGCTGGACTCCGTTCACAGGCAGGCTCCTCGCTTGAATAATAAATTTGCTAAAAAAGTTAACAGCTGCAGCCGGAGGAAGACTGCTGCTCAAAGCCTTCAAGCCGGTTGCCTGCGGTTTGTGAAAAAAAGTTGATTGATTGATTTTAATTAAAATAAGTTAAAGGAATGTTGGAATGTACAGTTCAGGGATTGTAAATTTTCAGAGAATGTACAGCCCATGGAAGAAATATTTGAGAGAAAGTACAATTGAGATTTCAGCGAACGTACATCTTAGTTAATGTACATTTCAGGGAATGTACATCTTAGTGAACGTAAATCTCAGGGAATGTACATCTTAGTGAATGTACTTCTCGGGGAATGTACATCTTAGTGAACGTACATTTCAGGAAATGTACATCTTAGTGAATGTACATCTTATTGAATGTAAATATTAGGGAATGTACATCTTAGTGAACGCGCATCTCAGGAATGTAAATCTTAGTGAATGTACATCTTAGTGAATGTACATCTCAGGAATGTACATCTTAGTGAATGTACATCTTATTGAATGTAAATATCAGGGAATGTAAATCTTAGAGAATGTAAATCTCAGGGAATCTACATCTTAGAGAAAGTACATCTTATGGAACGTACATCTCAGGGAATGTACATAGGAATCTGTACGGATGGCCACACGGGAAATCTCAGGGGATGCACAGCTCAGGGAATCGATATTCCAGGAAACTGAGGAAATGTACATATTAGGGAATTTACAGCACAGGTAATGTAGAGCTTAGACAATGAAAAGCCGATGGAATTCATAGCTCGTGACATATACAGCCGAGGTTTTATCACACTTTTTGTATAATACAAAAAAGGCACGAACCCGTGTTCTGCATCATGTTGGGATCGCTATCCAACGATTCCGACATCTTCTCGCAGATGATGTCCACTAGGCGTTCAAATACGGCCTTGACGTTGATGTTCTCCTTGGCCGAGGTTTCAAAGAACTCGAGGCCTGGACAATGAATGGCATTGGTTTAACAGTTTGGAACTAGTGACATCTACAGCGCGATACCGAATTAATCACACGTAGATTCAAATAATAATTGCAAGGTGTTTTAAAAAACAAAGGAAAAATAGGCATAAACATTGAGTAGATGGTCTACAACACCGACAGTACAAATAGTAATATGTGATAATTGGATAGTAGATGCTGAGGATAAACCTGTTTTTCGTAACTTAATTAAGATTAATATATGAGCTGGGAAGTTATTTTATTTCTAGCTTTATGGGAAAAAGGGGAACATAGGGGTATATAGGGAAACATATGCATATATGTCACCATACATATATGGTGACTTATGGGATAACAGATACTAGAGAGATAGAGAACTTTAGCGAGAAGTTAAGGACGGAGGGGTAGACAGAACTAACAGGGGGACAGATAGATAGAGAGAACTAACAGGGGGACAGATAGATAGAGAGAACTAACAGGGGGACAGATAGATAGAGAGAACTAACAGGGGGACAGATAGATAGAGAGAACTAACAGGGGGACAGATAGATAGAGAGAACTAACAGGGGGACAGATAGATAGAGAGAACTAACAGGGGGACCAGATAGATAGAGAGAACTAACAGGGGGACAGATAGATAGAGAGAACTAACAGGGGGACAGATAGATAGAGAGAACTAACAGGGGGACAGATAGATAGAGAGAACTAACAGGGGGACAGATAGATAGAGAGAACTAACAGGGGGACAGATAGATAGAGAGAACTAACAGGGGGACAGATAGATAGAGAGAACTAACAGGGGGACAGATAGATAGAGAGAACTAACAGGGGGACAGATAGATAGAGAGAACTAACAGGGGGACAGATAGATAGAGAGAACTAACAGGGGGACAGATAGATAGAGAGAACTAACAGGGGGACAGATAGATAGAGAGAACTAACAGGGGGACAGATAGATAGAGAGAACTAACAGGGGGACAGATAGATAGAGAGAACTAACAGGGGGACAGATAGATAGAGAGAACTAACAGGGGGACAGATAGATAGAGAGAACTAACAGGGGGACAGATAGATAGAGAGAACTAACAGGGGGACAGATAGATAGAGAGAACTAACAGGGGGACAGATAGATAGAGAGAACTAACAGAGGGACAGATAGATAGAGAGAACTAACAGGGGGACAGATAGATAGAGAGAACTAACAGGGGGACAGATAGATAGAGAGAACTAACAGGGGGACAGATAGATAGAGAGAACTAACAGGGGGACAGATAGATAGAGAGAACTAACAGGGGGACAGATAGATAGAGAGAACTAACAGAGGGACAGATAGAGAGAACTAACAGGGGGACAGATAGATAGAGAGAACTAACAGAGGGACAGATAGAGAGAACTAACAGGGGGACAGATAGATAGAGAGAACTAACAGGGGGACAGATAGATGGAGAGAACTAACAGGGGGACCAGATATATGGAGAGAACTAACAGGGGGACCAGATATATGGAGAGAACTAACAGAGGGACAGATGGAGAGAACTAACAAGGGGGACAGATAGATAGAGAGAACTTTAAAAAGTCCGTAACCATAATGAATAATAATCATCATCATTATCATAATTTTGCCACCAAAATATTTATGTCGTTGATTCTGGGCTAAAAATTTTTTTTTAATTTTTTTTCAAAATTTTTTCAATCTGAAACAAAAATTACTAAAACAATACTAAGTTGAGTAACAACAGAAAAGCCAGACGGAAAATTATTCAAAACTAACTAACACCGCGTATTACAGTAGGGGCAGTCGGATTTGGAGTTCAGGATTTAGCTATAGTTATAAATTACCAAGCTGATCAGAGAGCTGTTTGCCCCGTTCGGCGCTCACAACCCGCTCCTCGTCCAGGTCGCACTTATTGCCAACTAGGATTACTTGTGCATTGTCCCACGAATAGGTTTTTATCTGTGTGCACCTGTGTTCGTTATATTAATAATCATAAATTTATCTAGATAATCATTAAAATGCAATCGGATAGTAAAGCATTTACTGGCATGCAAAATTACTGGCAGTTTCACATCTAACACAATTTTTTTTGTTTTAACCGCTCCATCGTGTGTGTGTGAATTTCAAAATTCAATTGATAAAAAAACGAAAAATAATTTTATAAGAAAATGATATTTTCACGTAAGCAAGGAAAAACGCTTTAGTCAAGCGATGATATACACAGGACAGAATAAGGAAATGTTTGAAAGGCAGATGTTTGATCCCATCCATTAAATTTACTCGTATCTGTACTCCCTGTACTCTTAGCTATTGAGCATTCAAATGGACCCAGTTGATTACAAATTTGTTGCACACCAATTACGTCATACTTTTGTTTCAAACCGATTACGTAATATTCCTGTATGGTGATGACGTCACACATACTGCACACAAATCATTAAATTCTCCTGTATCTTAACGACCTCGAATGTACAGCAACTGATGACGTCATGTACTTTTAAAATGACGCAAAAAAGCTTTGAGATCCCACACCTTCTGCCCTGCAAATTCTATACGAAGAAGAAGAGAATATCGATGAAAAAAAGCTGCCGCTGAAAACGAACCCAATTCGCGAGCGAGCCGGGCTGCCCGTTCGGTGGACACCACCCGGGCATCCTCAAGGTCGCTCTTGTTGCCAACAAGCACCACTTGCGAGTTTGACCAAGAGTGCGTCTGAATGGCTGTTACCCTGGACGATTCGGATTTTGTAAATAATTGGAAAACAAAACATACTCATTGGTTGCCCTTGAAGTGCTCAGCAGAAATTATCTCATATACAATCCCACGCACAGTCCCACACACAATCTTATATACAATCCCACGCACAGTCCCACACACAATCTCATATACAATCCCACGCACAGTCCCACACACAATCTTATATACAATCCCACGCACAGTCCCACACACAATCCCATATACAATCCCACGCACAGTCCCACACACAATCTTATATACAATCCCACGCACAGTCCCACACACAATCTCATATACAATCCCACGCACAGTCCCACACACAATCTTATATACAATCCCACGCACAGTCCCACACACAATCCCATATACAATCCCACGCACAGTCCCACACACAATCCTATATACACACTGCCATACACAGTCCCACACACAATACCACAAGTACCATATACAGTCCCACACACAATCCTATATACAGTCCCACACAATCCCATACATTATCTCATACACAGTCCCACACACAATTCTATATACAGTCCCACACAATCCCATACACAGTCCCACACACAATCCTATATACAATCCCACACATAATCCCATACACAGTCCCACACACAATCCTATATACAGTCCCACACACAATCCTATATACAATCCCACACAATCCCATACATAATCCCATACACAGTCCCACACACAATCCTATATACAATCCCACACATAATCCCATACACAGTCCCACACACAATCCTATATACAATCCCACACATAATCCCATACACAGTCCCACACACAATCCTATATACAATCCCAAACAATCCCATACATAATCCTATACACAGTCTTACACACAATTACACGCACAATCCCATACAGTCCCAACCCAGTTTCACAGAATTTGACAGAGCTAGAATTAAAATTGTATAAAAAAGCAGGAGGGCACCACAAAAGTAAAATTTTAACAAGTTTAGAAACAATTTTTAAAAACGCCTTTGATTCACTCAAAAAGTAATTTTAATTACTTGAAAAAACTCTGAAAATTTCTGCAATTGCCATTCCGGTTCTTGTGCGGTTACTAAAAATAGCAACAGTCAACGTAAAGAAATAATTTAGCAGAGAAGAGCTGCGCGCTATTCAAACGCACCCAACCCCTTCTCACAAAAATGGATTAGCAATCGGTAAGCAATCGATTTCCTTAGCGTAGGAGGATCTTGTACTCAGAGCGCACTGTACAACGATTTTAGCAATAAAGACACTAAAAGCAGGTTGCCAGCTGCAATCGGCGCAGTCCTTACCAGTCTTGTACGGCGTTAAACGATTCCTCGTTAGTAACGTCGTACATTAGGATGAATCCCATTGCGCCGCGGTAATAAGCCGTGGTGATGGTGCGGTAGCGCTCTTGGCCGGCGGTGTCCTGAACAAGGGGGCGATAGGCACTGAGTAAATGTGCTGTATTTGGCCTTTGTTCTTCCAGACTTAGAGACAGAGGACGAGATTAGGTAAGTAGATGGATGTGGAGACAGATGGAGGGATTAGAGAGGGAGAAGGACATGGAGACAGATGGAGGGATTAGAGAGGGAGAGGGACATGGAGACAGATGGAGGGATTAGAGAGGGAGAAGGACATGGAGACAGATGGAGGGATTAGAGAGGGAGAGGGACATGGAGACAGATGGAGGGATTAGAGAGGGAGAAGGACATGGAGACAGATGGAGGGATTAGAGAGGGAGAGGGAGATGGAGACAGATGGAGGGATTGGAGAGGGAGAGGGACATGGAGACAGACAGATGGAGGGATTGGAGAGGGAGAGGGACATGGAGACAGACAGATGGAGGGATTAGAGAGGGAGAGGGACATGGAGACAGACAGATGGAGGGATTAGAGAGGGAGAGGGACATGGAGACAGACAGATGGAGGGATTAGAGAGGGAGAGGGACATGGAGACAGATGGAGGGATTAGAGAGGGAGAGGGACATGGAGACAGACAGATGGAGGGATTAGAGAGGGAGAGGGACATGGAGACAGACAGATGGAGGGATTAGAGAGGGAGAGGGACATGGGTACAAATTGAGGGATAAGAGAGGGAGATTCGGGAGAGAGAAACAATGGGAGATTCAAGCCGAGTATATTGGGTTGATCCCTTTGTGCATGCAGCATTTTATTTACTAATAGAGGGCAATAGACACATGAAACTATGCTGGGAAGACATGAATGCACAGCGATAACACAAGCGACAGACGGCAGCTGATGTATCCTTAGATACAATAAAAAACCAACATGTCTACAGCGTAAATAAGGCGAGTGAAAGGCAGGGTAAGGAAAGACGACCATGCACTCAGTAAGTCAGTCCAGAGAAAAGAAAGCAAGGAATCAAGCAGATGGAAAGTCAACGAAATGCTTCTTAGGGAAATGCGATATCTAATGGCTAGATAGACTAAACACACGAAGGAGGGAGGATAGGGCAAGAAAACGGGGAGGAATAGGGCCCGGAGGAGGCAATTTCACAGAATGATGGCGCGCAAACTCTTCAGCAGGGGTGGGGCGAGGATCGGCTGGCCGGGTGTGTGTGAGCGCGCGAGCGAGAGAGAGGAGAAACCGAGCAAGGGGAAACTGAGGGAAAGAGCCGCGACTCGGCTGAAAAGGGCGAGGGTGTGATAGAGAAAGGGAGAATAGGTTCGAGAGCATTTATCCCCTCCGCACAGCCTCCATCCCAGCAACTGCAGTTCGCAGCTAGACAGATTCGCTATGGGGGAAAGGCCGAACGGAAGGCCGCACAGATCCACCCAGATATGACGGAGAACAAGCCAAGAAGCCCTAAAAGCAACTAGGGATAAAGAAAGGCTATTAGCCTGGAGCGTGAAGCAGCTTTCACACTTTGCCTGTGCCTTTCTTTCTTTCTCATCCTAGTCGCTGATTACCAATTAGACGCCCGCTATGCTTCGCAAGCGCTGCAGCAAAATTCCATCTGTCTGTAGTCGGGTTCCCTGCCTGACAACAAGCTCTCGCTGACTCGGGCCATGGGCTCAGGCGGCTTCTTAGGCTTTTTTAGATTTCTGTTTTTATCTATTCCCTTCTTCCTTGACCCAGCTTACCTTTATTCGTCTCCGATTTCTTACTTTCTAGGCTCTTCCTGTCCTTACTTTTATCTTACTTCTCTTCTCCGCCTTGCCTTTTCTCTCTGCCTCCCCTCTTCGTGTCTTTTCTCCCTCTGCCTCCCCTCTCCGTGTCTTTTCTCCCCCTGCCTCTCCTCTCCGTGTCTTTTCTCCCCCTGCCTGCCCTCTCCGTGTCTTTTCTCCTCCTGCCTCCCCTCTCCGTGTCTTTTCTCCCCGCGCCTCCCCTCTTTGTGTCTTTTCTCCTCCTGCCTCCCCTCTTCGTGTCTTTTCTCCTCCTGCCTCCCCTCTCCGTATCTTTTCTCCCCCTGCCTCCCCTCTCCGTGTCTTTTCTCCCCCTGCCTACCCTCTTCGTGTCTTTTCTCCGCCTGCCTGCCCTCTCCGTGTCTTTTCTCCTCCTGCCTCCCCTCTCCGTGTCTTTTCTCCCCGCGCCCCCCCTCTTCGTGTCTTTTCTCCTCCTGCCTCCCCTCTTCGTGTCTTTTCTCCTCCTGCCTCCCCTCTCCGTATCTTTTCTCCCCCTGCCTCCCCTCTCCGTGTCTTTTCTCCCCCTGCCTACCCTCTTCGTGTCTTTTCTCCGCCTGCCTGCCCTCTCCGTGTCTTTTCTCCTCCTGCCTCCCCTCTCCGTGTCTTTTCTCCCCGCGCCTCCCCTCTTCGTGTCTTTTCTCCTCCTGCCTCCCCTCTTCGTGTCTTTTCTCCTCCTGCCTCCCCTCTCCGTATCTTTTCTCCCCCTGCCTCCCCTCTTCGTGTCTTTTCTCCCCCTGCCTCCTCCCCTCTGTTTCTTTTCTGTGTCTTTTCTCCGCCCTGCCACCCCTCTTCTTGCCTTTTCACTCTGCCTCCCCTCTCCGTATCTTTTCTCCTCCTGCCTCCCCTCTCCGTATCTTTTCTCCCCCTGCCTCCCCTTACCGTGTCTTTTCTCCCCCTGCCTCCCCTCTCCGTGTCTTTTCTCCCCCTGCCTCCCCTCTCCGTGTCTTTCTCTCCCTGCCTCCTCCCCTCTGTTTCTTTTCTGTGTCTTTTCTCCCCCTGCCACCCCTCTTCTTGCCTTTTCACTCTGCCTCCCTTCTCCGTATCTTTTCTCCTCCTGCCTCCCCTCTCCGTATCTTTTCTCCCCCTGCCTCCCCTTACCGTGTCTTTTCTCCCCCTGCCTCCCCTCTCCGTGTCTTTTCTCCCCCTGCCTCCCCTCTTCGTGTCTTTTCCCCCCCTGCCTCCCCTCTCCGTGTCTTTTCTCTCTCAGCCCGCACCCATAAATGGGCTGAATAGAACAGACACAGTTTAGGCAACTATAATAAGACAAATAGAGAGTTCAAGACACACCAAAAGTCCATACACAGACACTTCGACGAAGGCTCTCTTATATAAGTTCTCAGCAAGTCAATATAGTTCAAAATTTTGCGCCTGTGTAGCAGTATGCTGTACGCACAGCAGCTGTGAGCAGCATATGTTGTCAGCGCAAGTACCACCCCAAGAGCCTTCCATTAATTCTAACACTTTTCTCCCAATTTTTATTCCAAAGCTTGCTGAGTATGCCCTTGCCATGGGCTAGTGAAATGGTAGCTGCTTTCTAAACACAATTTTGGTGCACTTTCTCTGCCTGTCTTCTCTTTCAAGAAAGTGGCCCGGACTCTCCTTATCTGCGGAATTTGCTGCGCTTAACACACCGCAACTGCTAATTTTTCCAAGCACACGCAAAGTAAAGTTCCCCAGTATTTTTAATGAAAAAAAATTTGTGGGAACATTGGAATTTGAGAATAAGAGAGACAAGCAAACTCAGAAAATAATGTGGGGGAAGAACGGAAATTTCTGAATGGAGAATTTTCGATAATGAAAAATTCTGCGCAAAGAATCGATATTAGTTAGAGATATGTTAATTTGGCCCAATGCCTGTTAGAATTAACAAATACATCCGCTAAAAAAGTCTACAGGCCTCTAAGTTCGCCAGTTTTTTTTCATTTCGTTATCGCAACACTTAACGTAAATTTTGTTTAAAGGACTCAAATGGACTCTCATAGTTGGGGGTTCCTTCAAACCCAGTACCTTCAGATCTATTGTAAGCAGGATACAATGTGAGGGTTGAAACTCGGATAAGGGATACTGATAAAGGGGATGCTTTCACATTACCTAAATTTCACATTCCCTAAACTTCACATTCCCTAAACTTCACATTACCTAAACTTCACATTCCCTAAATTTCACATTCCCTAAATTCACGAGATTAAGGGAATATGAAAGAACTAGCACTTAGGAGATGTGAAATTTAGGGAATGTGAAACGCCTCCCACTGATAAGGGAATAAGACCTAATAACTTTCACCTAGATATTTTCTAGAAACCAGAAAAGAACAAATCACGCGCCTCACCCAGATCTGCAGCTTGACTCGCTTGTCCTGTCTGAAAACCGTTTTAACCTTGAAATCGATGCCAACGGTAGAAACGAACGCGGAAGTGAACGAATCGTCCGCATAGCGAAACAGGAAGGACGTTTTGCCAACAGAAGAATTGCCGATGATCAACAATTTGAACATGTAGTCGAAATTCTGATCAGCTGCGTCGCGTGTTCCCATTCTGCTTGTCGAATTGGTTGCTAACGTTATGGCTTGCTTGAGTTGTGGTCTATGTGTTCTGGCAAGCTTGGCTTACAAATTAGTGCTGAAATTCATTAGACAAAGTTAGCCTGTTATTACGTAATCTTTAACCTTCTGTAGCACACATAACTGGGATGGTAACACCTTGGTAAAACAAGCCCTCACAACTGGGATGTTAACACCTTGCTAACACAAAGCCTCACAACTGGGATGGTAACACCTTGGTAACACAAAGCCTCACAACTGGGATGGTAACACCTTAGTAAAACAAGCCCTCACAACTGGGATGTTAACACCTTGCTAACACAAAGCCTCACAACTGGGATGGTAACACCTTGGTAGCACAAAGCCTCACAACTGGGATGGTAACACCTTGGTAACACAAGCCCTCACAACTGGGATGGTAACACCTTGGTAGCACAAAGCCTCACAACTGGGATGGTAACACCTTGGTAGCACAAAGCCTCACAACTGGGATGGTAACACCTTGGTAACACAAAGCCTCACAACTGGGATGGTAACACCTTGGTAGCACAAAGCCTCACAACTGGGATGGTAACACCTTGGTAACACAAGCCCTCACAACTGGGATGGTAACACCTTGGTAGCACAAAGCCTCACAACTGGGATGGTAACACCTTGGTAACACAAGCCCTCACAACTGGGATGCTAACGCAAACCTTAGAACATAAAAGTGCCTATTTCACCGACTTAAGAGGCAAAACATCTAGACTTAAAACAGCTAAGTAAACTCCTACTTAAGAAATGACAGACAGAATGAAATATCAAGAGCCAAAATTCGAAAAGTCGACCTCAATTTTACTTAATAGATTGTAGAAATTTTTAATCAAAGCGAGTGCGGCACCCAAGAGACACTGAAGCATCAACTACTTACTTGATTTATGAGTTTTAGCCACAGAGAAGCGTGCTTTTGGTAAACAAACTGTAAGCTTTTATGCAACTATATCCAACGCCAATGACAAATAAGTTGCAAAGCAGTTTGGATAGCGGCTTGGCAAGTATTTTTACACTTTTATATTCGTCTAGATTTCTTCTTTTTTTCCCGCTCTGAACGGCGAGACAGGCAGGCAGGCAGGCAGAGTAGAGGGAGTACGCGTGTTTGCGAGGGGGGGGGTTAGTTCAAAATGCAGAGAAAGAATTTCAGAGTGAGCTATAGGCGAGGCAGCCGTGGAGGAGAGGGCAGGAGAGGGAAATGCATTGGATTTGACATTTTTATAAACAGGAGCAGGAGTGGACCAATTGGGCCAGCAATAGGAGACGGGGATAGGGGGTGGGAGGCAAATGGGACGCCTAGATGGATGGGTAGAGAGGGTGGGGATCTCAGGGATCTGACTGGGATTTTTCCGAGGCGGTAGGCGCAGGCAGGAGCAGTACGTAGGGATCGATAACTGGCCTGCTCGCAGAGAGAGAAAGAGAAGTCGAGGTGACGAGGGGAGCTAGCAGTCTGAGTGAGCTCTCTCTGTCTCTCTCTTCCCCACTCAGTCGCGCACTGCATCCCCAGCCTTGAAGCATAGGGAAAGCTAGCTATACTGAAGGGATAGGGGGTATAAGCTCCGCTGGTCTCGGCTCCGCGTTTGGCGAGTTGAGCTATTGAGGTAGCTTGTCGTTGGGTGGGGACTTTTTGGGAGTTGACATTCTGAGAAAGGAAGGACTAGGGGCTAGCAAAAAAACTCTGGCCCTCCCTGTCTTTCAGCCTCACTAGGCAAGGGCAGATTCAATGCAAACTATGCGTTATATAGGGAGATGCGGCGTTGAGTACGGAATGGCACGGGGGTCCAGAGGACTAAAAGGGAAGAGGAGACACGCTTAGCTTAGGGGCAGCGGGTCAGAATATACGATAAGGTTTTACGCGCACTAGCAGTAGCAGCAGCAGCAGCAGCAATAAGCATTAAGCAGTAGCATTTTATGGATTAGCAGCGCCGGGAACCAGTTACCCGCCGTCTTCGTTTTTTTTAATTTAACGGATTAAGACCCGGTTGCTGCTACCCACTATTCCCTGCCCCTATCCGCGATTTCCCTTTCGTTTCCTAGAAAAATGGAGACTTTCTTTTCCCCTTGGTGTTTTGCCTTTGTTAAAGAAGAAGTAAAAGAAGGAAGCTGAATGGAAGCAGTGTCAGCGCATCCTGAAAATGATAGATATAGACAACCAATTTTGAATCACGGGATTTCAACAGCATCGGGATTTCGGGACTATTCAATCCCGGGATTGTAAAATTTCGGGATTTCGGAATCCCTACACCCAATGCCTCAATCTCAAGTTTTCGTAATTTAAAGCATTTGTTATAATGTCACAGGATGCATGTGTATTAGTGTCACCTCGTTTGCCCCAAAAACTGATTTGAAAGATAACTGATCAAACTTAAGGATAAAATGGGAAATCAGGTGGCTACAGCTACAATACCTAATTAGATGAAATAATAACAAAAATAAAATAAAATGGTCGTCTAAAAAAATAACAAGCCCGCAAGTGAATAGTCCAAATGCACTTAATAGCTTTTGTGGTCGACAACAGGAAAAGCGCGCGCATTGAATAAATTTTTGTGCGTCGCCTAACAAAAAAATTTCCTCAAGTTTGGACAGCAAGTGCGTGGGGTTTTTGTAAATAAGGGAAGAAAAGTAAACGCATTCCACCGGACCGCAAAATTCAAGGGCGGATTAAGAGACAGTGGAAGGCTAAAGACCGTATATGGGGATTTAGTAATCATAGACACCCACGCAAAAGTCAATTTTCCCATTAACAGACAACACTCGGCGAATAACTTATTTGCTGGACAGACTTATTAAATAGATTTTGCCGAACTATGCGTTCAATTTAGCTTAAAAAACTGTAGCACAACTAATTGCCGAATAACTAGTCTATATTTTAATCATCTCGAACGTAAATCAACCTCTATTGGCATCTTTTGCTTATGTAAAAAAACGAAGTTACAACTCAATAAACTACTTTGAGTAAAAATAAGGGCAAGCACAAGGTTTTTTAATACAGCAAAGGCATAAATTTAATACAGTTAAACTCAATGACCTAGCTGACAATCGTTTTTTAAAGGGGCAGAGAGGTAGCATATCTAATAGCCAATTTAAAAAATAAGGGTATGAGAGGTTGTATGCACATACTACTGCAGGCTAAGTAGCATAAGCTAAGAAGGAATTATTTTATTGAAGATTTCTAATTTAGGATATTGTTATATTGCAATATAAAGAAAATATACCACATAAAGTTTTTTGAAATATAAAATCACAAAAAATTATTTATTACAGTAAGTAAAAAATTAATAAACTTAGGTCCAGAAATTTCTATGCCAAGCTGTCTACATGTACATTCTCCTAGGGCATTTCATCAATAGGTATATTCTAATAGCATTAGTCTAAATGTCTAAGTATTTTTTGTAGTAAAAAACTTTTTTCCAAAGTCTTTAAAAAATTATATTGAATTATTTCACTAATTTAACCAACTAGACTAGTGTATAGGTGGCAAATAAGCTTCTCTGGGATCATCAACTCACGAATCAAAATGTGGGTTAGGACCCAGCATTACGCACTCTGGGCAAACTGCATCACTTGCAGGCAATCTAGAGGTGCTGTTCCATAGCCCTCTTACTAGCTCTGGAACCTTCTCCTTTGGCTTTCATGGAGGGACATCCTGGGCTGCCACTATGACCCTCTTAGGCCATGGTTGCTTCTCCAGGCACCAGCACCTGCAGGGCAGCATCCCTAGTGCCACCTGCACCTTCTGCAACTCAGGCGACAAGTCAGCTGAACACTTTGTCAGCATCTGCCCCACCTTCATGTGGGCCAGACTTAAATTCCACACACTTCTATTCATGATGTGTGCAAACCCGAAAATTTTAAACAGCTCATGCGTTTCTTCCGGGCAACCCACAGGGCTGAACTCCCAATTCCAGGGAGCAACATAGCTGCCGGCAACACCGAGGGACCTCCCTGGGCGATGCCAACCTTTTATCCATAACAGCATGTCAGTCATTCAGGGGTTAGCGGAATGGACAGCTGCACCTTCCTGCTGCATCCGCTTGGGGACCTCCCTGCAGCTAAGTCAAAGTAAGTCAAGCTTCTCTGGTTTTTAGCCTAGCTATATTTATACCAAGAAAAACAATTAATACAAAATTTATTTAAAATATTTCAGGTCATTATGGCTTTGATGGTTACAGCCAGAACTGGAACCAACTATATGGACTCTAGACAACATTGCACTTTGTGACACAATTGATCAAAGAGGATAGAAATCTTATAGTTAGAGCTTGCAAGGGAGGTATAAATATAAAAAATGTAGCATAATAACAAGAGAACATTATAGAATAATAGCAATCAAACTTTGCCTTTGTGCAATTATTTGTTTTATTGATTTCATAATGGAAAAATTACTATGCTAATTCTATAAGAACTGGCTATCTTTCTAAAGTAACTGTAGAAAAGTCAATTGTTAGTTTCATACTAGCACATAGAAAAGCTTAAACTTGAGCATAGCATTTAGGTGCAACATTTATTTATTTGCTAAAACATCATACTTTAAATCAAAGTATACTATGTATATAATGCAGTAGCCTGGGCAGTGTGTGCTAGACCAAAGGTTAAGATCAATAAATGAACTGTGCACCCTCACTGCCCTATAGTAACCAAATAGGCTAGAAAAAGTATACCAGATATAATCTAACCAATAGAAATATATCACAAAACATAAAAATAAAAGTTTATGCTTAAAAAAAATAAACACAGTGTGGAAAGTTTACACAAACATGAATTCTATCAAATAAAAGCTAGTGTAGTCTCTATAATTTAGGCCATAGACCATTCATAGCATTTTGAATTTAGACTTGCTCAAAAGACTTATTATAAAATAGTCTTTAAAGTTATTTTCTTTTTTTCAACATTGGAAAATAAAGAAATCTAGTAAAGTGGAAGCCTGGAAAACAGTAGACTGATTTCAGCATTAGGCAAGTTACTCAAAAAAGTAACTTGTGCTACTGTAACTTAAGTTACCACTTTAAAAAAGTAGCTTACATTAGCCAAGTAACTTTATACAAAAAACTTGGTAACTTTTAAGTTACTATCTAGTAATCACTTCTATTATTCATGATATTAAAAATAGTTCTGCTTTTTTACATTTTTAGTTTGTAATTATTGAATAAAATGAAACCAAATTATCAATATCAATCAATTAGCTAATGCCAAATTGTCAATGCCAATAAACTCTTCTCCAGTATTAAGTTAGGGTAAGTTATAACTTTTAAGTTCTAATTCTACAGTTCTAACTAACCAGAAAAGGCAATTCAATTATAATTATAGTAAGAATACTTTATTAGACAATATAACAATTATGTGAAATTATGACAATTATAAGCCAATAGTAACTTACGCTGCAAGAAAAAATTTGGTAATTTTAAGGCTCCTACTATACAAGTGCTACTTAAAAAGACATCCAATCAATAAAACTTAGTTTTAAAATATTTGTGACATAGATAAATTTTTGACAAACCAAAACAAGGTCCTATACACTGCTATGAAAACTTAATTTACTTTTGTAATATAGCTCACAATTGCAACATAGGTCTATCTCCTATTTTTTTTAACTTACCTTGGTTATTAACCATTTTATCTAGCAAAATTGGGTGTTGCTTATAGATGCTTCCTAATAATTAGTACTAGACTACACTATCACACACTGAAAACTGCCACCTATACCCAAAGCAAGGTGGTACTTGTTTACATCAAGCAGCTATTTACTGGTTTTCGCACGTGACTCATGCCACTCAGGTGAGAAGGAATTAAGGTCAAACAAAGGGCAGTTCAATGTCTGATGATAAATATATTTAGAGCTCATGCCGAGCAAGCACCCACTGTATACACATGAAGATTATTGACAATGCTTTGGGTATGGGTGGCAGTTTTCACTGTGTAATAGTGTATAATTAGACTAGACTACTAGATTATAACTAGACTAGACTATAATTAGTACTATAATTACTACTAGAAATACTAGTATTAGTAGTCATTGCAAGTCTATTTTAATGATTTAAAACTTTATTGTATAGGCCTATAATTAATAAAAAGGAAAATAAAGCAAAGTAATAAAAAATGAAACATTGAAATATAATATTATATTTTTTCAGGGGTACTACTACTATTATTTTGGCTAATATTGACAAATTCTTTCAACTTAATTTTTTCATTGGTAGGCTTATTTTCTGCAAAAAAAGTATGAATTTAATCATTAAATCACAATTTGTAAATATTAGACTCCAATTTCCATTTAGAAAAAACAATACTTTCAAATAAAAATCCTAGCAATATCCCTAGTGGCCAAAAAAGCCACTTTCTGCTTGTAAAAAGGTAAAGTTTTTTAAAAATATTTTAAGTAGGATAGAGTTGGTATATTCAAAAAATAATTAATAACCCCTAGGCCTAGCAGTAGGCCTTTATAATTAAAATAATTATCTAAATTCAAATTTATTTTAGATAATTATATATAATAATTAATTTTTCATCCTAAAAAATTTATTGTACTAACAATAAAACAAATTTATTCTATTTTCAAAAAAGACTAGATAAAAATTATCAATTAAACTTCTAGAAAAAGAAAGAGACAAAAATTTACCTGTTTTATATGATTGCATTGACTAAATATCTATCCTATCTGGTGTCTGGACATAATAATACCCAGTTTGCCACTTTGTTTTATTGAATAGATACATAAATATTTATATATAAATTTATCTATTCTAGCTAGCCAATGCTTACTAACTAAAATGAAGGTTCGGTAACTATCATTTTTCTAAATAAAAAAGTAGTTATAGATTTTTTAAATGCCATAGCTTTAAAAGGTCGAGGTGTGAAGGAATAAGATCACGGACAAAAATTTAAACCAAATGGATATTTATTCCACTGCATTTAATTATACTCTTCTTTTATTATACTCTTAAGCTGATTTAGACTTTAGGTCAAATTTTTAATTCTCAAATATTATGGTTTCATGGAAAGTGAAAAAGTAAATGCGTGCGAAAAAAAGAAAAGATTTAAACTTTACAGGTTAAAAAATGATTAAAAAGTAAGGCAGAGTAATGCAATAACTAAAATTAGCCTATAGGCGAGGGCGATTAAAGTTAGTATATATCAAGCAACCTCAACAAAAAACATTCGTTGATTAGTTAAACTACGGTAAGTATACACCTCTCGGCAAGCAAACTGGATCACTAACTGCAAACAAGCAACATTCGGAACAAGGTGTCTTTAATATTCCACTGCTAACATATGCAGACATAAAAAATAGAAAAATCACGTATTCGGTGTGCGTAGCAATAAAAAACCATGTTTCTTCTTCAGCAAGCAAACTACAAATAAAACCATCGTGCTCCGTTTATATGATCTGCTGTTGTCTTGCATATGGGGGTAGAACTCCCTTGAAATGGTGCGTACTACGGTAAATTTATGTACTCGATAAAAAAATTGGGCAGTGCTCAACATTTAAAAAACTCTGCTCTAGTCTTTTCTGCAAAAGCGGATGTAGCGTTTTGTTTGTGTGTTTCTTGTTTTTGCGTCATGCCCTCAAGCCAGCTGTCTGTATGGTTCCCTTGCAATTGCAGACTGAGGCCTATCAGGGAAGCTTCCCCAGCGGTTAACAAAACAGTAAAACAGTCAGAAGTGAAGCGCAGAACTGCTCACCCTACCAATTCGTCAGTAATTGTTCGTGCAATTTTCAAGCTTTAAAAATTGTGTATTGGATGTCAAAGTTTTGTAAAAAAAACTTATCGATGGACAATTAATCAGATATTATCCGTTGTTAGCGATTTAAAAGCTCTTAATCAATGAAGTACAAAACTTTAAATTTGGGTGGGGAAAAATCAAGTGAATTCAGATGAAATAATCAGAAAAAGTTGAGACAGAATCGTCATCAAATCTTCATCTTAGCTATACGTACGAAACCGGCGAAGCTGGACGTACGCCAGAACCAAAAATACCAAAACAAAAGCACCCAGAGCGATTTCGTTAATCCACAAGTCAAATTCATTTTCGTAGGGAATGCCCTGATCCTTCAGGTATTTGTTGCCAAGGTCAAAGCACACGTTGGCAGTTTCGTTGCAAAACTGCAGATCCTTCATCTCGTTGATGCTAAGCGCGTTCAAACTGTAGCGAAAGATGCTAATGTACTTGGCCCAGTTAAGCCAGTCGCCCATAGTTGAAACGTTGACCAACAGACCGGCAAACACCATCATGAAGATGAAGGACAGCGCCAGGAAGATTGTGGCGATGGCAAACACGGACACTGTGGCGCTAATAAAGAAGGCCAAACTTGACCCAGCCATTGAGACCAGCAGTAGATTTAGAAAGTACACAAAGAACTTATCCAGCTGGGGATCGAGGCCAATCATAAAATAGGAGATCGGACTGTAGAAAAGCAGCGGTACCAGTCGCATTGGCAATAGGTCGCACAGTACTTTAGCAATAAAGTACACGGAGACGCGATAGTAACCGGAGACGCTCTCGTGAGCAAATATGGCTCGCTCTTGTATGAAAAGCTCCAAGGCGCCCATGTTGCCGAACACCATGTTCATGGTGGTGAAGAAGAACACACCTACTCGGTTCTGCACGCCTGAAACCGTGTCGGCCGGGATCTGCAAGTAGATGAGGCCGACAAGCACACTGAATATCACGTTCAAAACCAGTTGAGCTACCGAGGTCTGCGGATTGCGCAACAAATTCAACGTCGCACGTCTAGACACGACGGCAAGTTGACGAAAAAACGACGTCTGATAATTGGGTTCTTTTTTCGTGGACTGCATTTGGTAGCCTCTCATTTGGCGATTGTTGAATTCTTCCAAGACCGGAGCGATTCGGGCTTCGACGCGTCGCCAAATATCCGAGCCCTGTAGGATCAGGGAGGGAGCTCTTAATTATTGCACCAGGATTTGATGTTTAACACTCTAGATAAAATGCTTTCGGTATTCACGTGGAGATGTAAAAATATGCGGTGTAGCACACCTGATATTTGGCCACCAGCCACTGCTGAACACTATCCTGATGGTTAAAGTCGATTTTGATGACGGCCGAATCTTCGTCAGTTGGTTTCGCGTCGCCGCTGAGAATGTCCATGTAGAAATCAAGCGGATTATTGTGCACCTCGCAGACGTAACCAAGACTCTGAAAGTAGTCCAGAGAAGCGGCACTGTCTCCGTGATAAACAACCTGACCTTTTGAGAGCAGAGTAAGCGAGTCGAATGTTTTGAAAATCTCGTAGCGCGGCTGGTGTATTGAGAAGATGATTGTGGTGCCCTGGCGAGAGATGCCGCGCAGGATTCGCATTACAGAGTTCGCGGTGCTAGCGTCAAGACCTGAAAAAACAAAGTACGGGCTAAGCGTGCAGGTTACGATTTCGGATAAAAACTCCCGATGTCCAAGAAACTCACCAGTTGTTGGCTCGTCCAGGAATAGGATTTTTGGCGACGCAATCAGCTCCATGCCGATGCTGGTGCGGCGTCGTTCACCGCCGGAGACGCCACGCAGCAGCTGCGTCCCGATGCGGTTGTCGGCCACGCCAGTCAGGCCCAGCTCGTCCAGCAGTTCGGCAACTCGTCTGCCGCGATCGTAGCGGCTAACTCCAGACGGCAGTCGGAGAGCAGCGCTGAACAGAAGGTTCTCTCGCACGGTCAACGTTCCCATGACAACGTCTTCTTGAACAACGTAACCGCTGACGCATTTAAAATTCTTCGGCGGCGGCTCCCCATTGATCAGGATGGTACCAGTCAGATTGCGCGGATTCTTCCGGCCAGCAATCACGTCAAGCAGGCTGGACTTACCCGAGCCCGTTGGCCCCAGCACAGCGTTCATGCCGGGCTGGAACTCGCCGCTGATGCCGCGCAGAATATCGCGCCGCTCTGGGGCGAAGCAGCAGGGCGGACCGCGTCGGATGAAAAGCGAATACTGAATGCTTTTGAAAGTGACGGTGGCGCCTTCGGCTGCATCGGAGCTGCGCCTAGCAACGGCCGAGTAGTTGGCATTGGCGTGGGTCGACGAGCCCGCAGGCAGCAAGCTATCCCGCTCGGACATGGCGATTCTGCAATTATTAAGTAGCGCCAAGCTAGCTTAAACCAATTTTCACTTTTGCCCTCTAAGCTTAGCTAAATATAACCAGTCTGAAATTGCGATAGCGCTGTTGCAAGCACGCATTCACAGCAACCTATCTTTCACTTCACTTACCCTCACTCTCTTGAGGTTGAATTAGCTGGTTAAGAGGCGCTGGATTCTTATCGCTTATTTGCTGCAATCTTCAACTAATTGTTGGGGACGCACTTTTTCGCTCGCGTCGCAATTATTTTTTCGGCCACATTCTTTTCCTCTACTGATGGGCAGTAGTGTGACGCTTAACCCCGGTCCTTTTTCCATTTTCATACAGGCCAGTAAAGGTCTCTAGGCCCTTTATATCTAGAGCCATAAATCACTGTTCCCAGACAGTCTGACCCCTGCTTTGACAGCTTTTAGGCGCCAGGTGGTGTCTACGGGACACGTGACTGTGGCAACTTCTTTTGTTCCCTTTTTGACAGCTAGACATCCCTTCCCCCCTAATTCTATTGTTCTCTTTTTGGTTTTTTCGATACTTTTTGACAGTTAGACTTCTGACCCCTAAAAGTACTTTGGGATTTAAGATTAGGATTTTCTCTTCACTTTCTTCAACTTCTACGCGTTAAAAGGATTAATCTGTATGTTTTTGCGTCTCTGTAGGATAATCTGCTGCGGAAACCCATAAATCATTTTGCCCGTAAATCATCATTTTTTGGCGCCATCTGTCGTGTGATTTATGATCCCCGGAGACTGGGTTAGGATCCCCTGATCGGGTAGGGTCACGTGATCAGACCATCAGCCTATCAGAAAATTACACGACCGTTAAAACAAACGGTGCCTGACCAATTGGAAAAATCGGCGATCAGTTTAACAAATCGGCGCCAGGCGCGCCTATTTAAAGGCGCTGCCGGGCGCGCTCCATCTCCAGACGTTCTGACGGTTCGCTCTGAAGGTTCGGCGCGACGCTCTGAAGTCCCCGTCATACCCTGACAACCAGTTCAGACGGCCCCCTTAGTTCATCAAGCTTAACAGCTTCCCTTTAGTCAACGAGTCCCCCTAAAGTTATCGGCGATCAGCAACATCGATCAGCCCCATCACGGTTATCATCAGCCGTTGTTATCAGCACAGCTAGAGAACAGCTGCAACTGTCCAATCGTCGAGATTAGGCGAGAGCGACACGTACTAACGGTCGAGTGCGAGATCTACCTCGGTCACTGTGGAGTACGAGACGGTCTAAAGTGTAGTAATCTGATTGGTCTGGTGAGAGGTCACTTGATCTTGTCTAATCGGGTGTGTTCCAGATCGGTCCCCTTTCTTAGCAGCTTAATAGGTGTTGGCGCATTTCTCTCTTTGCTTATTTTGCGCTGATTTAGGGCAGTAAATATTAAGAAGTCATAATATATCGCTACCGTAGCTCATTGCTCTGATCATCATAGGCATTGAAAGTGATTAGGTGTGAAAGCTAAATTATTCAGTTTTTATACTCTTTTCGACTCTTTATTTACTCGCCATGCTGGCTCGGATGAGCAGCTAAATTAGTTGGCGCCGGTCATGGTGGACCAAAGGCGGACCAGTCATGCAGCCAGTCAGTCAGTAATTCATGCGATCAGAGTCCAGATTGAGGACTCAGCTTCGGCTGTACTTTAGTGCAGTTCGGGGCGCAGCGGCAGCCAAATTAGTAATGTAACTTAATGTAATCTTTAGAGTAGTTAGGGCGCGCTTTCGGAAGAGGCTAATTAGGTCATTTCATCGCTTTGCGGCAGTTAGTTGAAGCATCGAGGCTAAAAGCTGGGATATTCCCTATCCACTCCTCTTAGTAATATAACAGTGCATTTCCGAGTCCACATAATCCGATCCATGCAAGAACCCCCTGCACAAGTCCTCTCTGAGCCTGCCTTGGTCATGCGATCTAGTCCCTGCAGTGTCCCTTAGTCGGCTATGACTTCGAGATTGACAGCTAAAAGACACTAGTTGTAGGTGGAAATCAGGCCTCAATTAGTCGGGAACTTGGTTTCGACAGGGCTGTTTGGTGATGCAGTCCACACAAGTTGGTGGCGGCGGGGCTGTCAGCTTCCCTTTGGGGCTGGCGGCTCTCTACCTTTCTTTATCTCCGTGTCTGTCTCTCGCTGTCTTCTCCTAGCATAGGACCTAGCCGCTCGCCACATCCATCATGCTACCCCTGGGGCTGACCTCGAGATCGGGAATGGGAGGCCAGAGTTGTCGATATAGGCAATAAGATCGGCGCTCTGAGGCCGCGTCGGTAAAACGACAAAGCCGAAACCCAACAAATGGTGACCGACGGTGGGATTTGGTAAAGCGCGAAACGCCATGGCAAGAACTGGCTACGCGCTGGAATCCTCAATATAGTTTTAGAATTAGGATTAGATTCAAAATCGTGAATCAAAATTAATTAGTATTTAAAATTTTTTAGTAGTATTACTATGAGTAGTCAGTGCGGAATGGATTTTCAAGCCTGAATATTTGTATATAAAATCTATGCTTCTGGAACCAAAAATATTATACCGTATAAAATGCGCGCGCAAATTGCTTATTAATTATTATTATAAAAATCAACCAAAAAAATTCATAAAATTATAAAAAAGCCAGAGCATACAAAATCTATTCAGCTTGAATGTCTATCCACTCTGTCTGCTCAGTCCCTTCCCCCAATAGGATTCCCCATGCTAAAATTTCGGATTCGGATTAGGATTTGTACTTTTACTAGGATTAATAGTTTTGAATTGGCCGTTCAAAATTCAATCATTAATTTTCGTCGGGTAGACGAGAGGCCACTGTCAAAATGATGGTGATTCCTCGGCCAAGATGTTCCCTTTAGAATTTCAACTACGCGCAAGGTTTTTGACTTGTTTGAATAATCTAGAATCAGGCAGCTTTTTGGATGCGTGAGGCACTTGGTTTCGTATGCAGGGCCCCGCGGAGCGAGGAACCAAAGGTTATAAGCTTGGGCATATTGGTCCGGGTTAATCATGTTGGCTTACTGTGTGATTGTAGATTGTTTTGGGTAGAACAGTAGATTCTATCTGGGGCAACTACCTGAGTGCCTTCCTGAATTAATGACCGCCAGTAAAGCCTGGGTCCTATAAATGCTTTAAATGGCAACGGAGGTTCCGAGTTCCACCGCAGCTCTCGGTATTCCGGCTTACTATGGCAAAGCTGACTCGATGGGCCACTGGGCGGCCGGGGTCGCCGCCGTCCAAGTCCTGAACAAGATGTCTAGGGTCGACGGTCACTAGAACGCGAGATGCAGCCGCGCACATCGGGTTTGGGTACAGGGTTGTGGGGTCTGAGGATTCTTCAAGTTCACGCATTTACCATCTGCTTAGCCTAGGAGCCTGAGGAGGCTGTAGGTGCTTTTTAGTACAGTTTGCCAGTGCACTTGTAAATTCCTGGTGCAGGATTAGGGTTGAGGTTGCCTTTATATTCGTTCAGATGTACTTTTGGGCGGATATCTAATGTAAATACTGTAAGGAAAGCGGAGCTGGGTTACCACACGGTGCCATGGTAGTCTTTTTCAGCTACTAATCTGGCTAAGGATCCGACATAGAGGAGGAAACGCCGTGGGCTTGCTATTGTGAGCCAGGGAAGGGGGGTCACAGTTTTCATTGGATGGATCTCCTGCCCCAAGACATAGATGTCTTCTATGGCCCGCCGCTATATAAATCCCCGAGCTGATAATGTAGGCTCATAATGTGAAGCAACTCTCTGTTACCCGTAGCTTTTTCTATGATCAAAATTCTTAGGGACTGTGCCTTATGGTTTAGTAGCGGAGCAAACACTGCAGTTCAAATCAGTTTAGTTCCTTTTGGGTTAATCTATCTGTTCGCGAGTAGATGCTGGTGGTGTAATCCGCCTTTCTCGCAGTGTCGTGAACCCTGCACAGAGGAACCTCTGGCCGGCCGGGGTCGCCGCCGCCCAAGTTCTATTAAGAGATCAACCTCGACGGGGATTGTGAATCTGAGGCAGCAATGGCGACAACGGGAGAGTTTCTATCAGTAGCTACCACGCAGGAAAGCTCTTATCCCATATGGGGCGCCCAAAAATGACGCCCGCAATTGAGCTAGTTAGAATCCAAGAAAGCGCAAATAATATTTAATTCCCCCAATGTAAAAATCGAATTGCAAAATTCTGCCGCCCATGGAAAGCAAAAGAAAGCGAATTAAAAAAGAGACTGACTGAGGCTGTGAAGCCCGCGGGAAGCTATGGCCTTGCCATTTAGGAAATTAGTGAATTTTAATTCATCGCCAGCGAGTTGTGAGTTGTGTGTGTGTAAGAGAGAGAATTGAGAGATTGAGAAGTGAAATTGAGGTGGCTGAATTGTCCGCCAATTGCGTATTAATTTTTTTTGTGTAGTGGCTGCGCTTGCTTTAGCAGTAGCGGGCGCGTTTCCTTCTTTGTGCACACTCTGTACAGTCTGCATAGTGTGCGCCTATTGCGTTTTTTGCGTATTTTTTGTGTACATTGCTTTGCGTTGAGTTCCGAGCGAAGGAACTCTCTCCCCCATTTTTGCTTACATAATTTGTGTCCCCCCGTGTGTTTTTGCTCACCCCCGTTCTCCCTTTTCCCAACTCCCTCCCCTTCCCCCCGTGATTCATTTCTTTTCTTTTGTCCAGCTCTGAAGCGGACACCCCTTTTTCATTGCATTTTTCCTTCCCGACTCAGACTTAGAGTTCTGTTTCGGCAACTGGTGTTGCGACCGAACTATGGCCACAAGTAATTCCAGTGTCCCTAAATCTGGTGGTAGGACTAGAAGAGGTAGGAGTGCTAGAGAAAATGCCGCTGCCGCTGCAGCCGCCGAGTGCTTAGACTTCTCATCCCAGGGATCTCGCTCCCCCGGAGAATCTAGATGTGGCACCCCCACTCAGCGTCCCCCGAATCAAGGTCACGCCAGCGAAATAGCCGCGCAGCTTGCGCAGGCTTTAGGCAACTTAGGGCTGGGCAGAGAAGCCCAAAACGTCAAAATAATAGTAGAAAAGTTCAATCCGGCAGAGTATTGCTTCCCCCAATGGGTAGACAGGATTCGTTTCAAGATTAGGTCAGAGGGCATAGAGGATGAGGATCAGAAGCGCAATACGATGATCTCCCTGTTGCCCCCAGATTTGCAAAGCCTGGCCATTTCCATTCACCACCGCTTAGATTTTGAGGAGTTTGTAGAAGCTCTAGGTAGGCAGGTGGGTGAAGCTAGCTCTGAGTTGGCTAAGAGGAATAAACTGCGGAATCTAAAGCAGAAGGCAGACCAAAATTACAATTCCTATGCTGCCATGGTTAGAAGCGTGATTGCCGCCGCTTACCCAGACATGGGCCCCCGGCAACTAGATACCGAGGTAGTGTTTGTGTACCTAGAAACCGCAAATATTGCCCCCGGAGTTCGCAAGTCCTTGCTAGGGCAACAGTTTAATAGGATTGAGGACGTGCTTGTCGCGCAGCAAAACCTCCAGGAAGCAGAAGAGATCACTGCTAGGTTGGCCGCTACTCGCCCCTATCACGAACACAGGGACGATAAAGATAGAGGAGATAGAGGGCGCCCCAATGAGGATAGATTCCAGCGTAGATGGGTGCGCATGCTAGAGGCAGATGACGACGAAAAAACAGTAGTTGAGGCCATAGAAGATTTACAACAGCGTCAAGTGAACCTAGACAAAGCACTAGGCAAGATTTACAACGCTGTCAACCAGGTTGTAGAAAAAATTGATCAGGCAAATTGTAGCGATTACGATCATTGGGAGGGTGCAGCTAGTGCGCAGTTTGAAAACACAACTGAGCGCCCCGGTCAGTCAGGCGAGACGGAGACCCCTGGCCACGCCCCCCAGACTGCCTATTCAAAACCGCCTTTAATGCGACAGAATGCAAACTTAAGCACTGCCGAATTGTCTAGAGTGCAGTCCCCCGCTCGTAAATCTGGAGCGTATAGGCCCGCTTACTCGCGTCAAGGCCAGTCGAACAGGCCCCCACCTCTGCACCTGTCAAGGTCTGCCGAAGCCCCGGACGATGTTGAAAGGCCTCAGCCTCCCCCAACTCCAGCTCCGGGCTCCCAGCGACCAAACTTTTTTATATCCTCGGGGTCAGATGAGTCGGAAAACTAGGAGCAGGGATGTGTGTCGCCCACACTCACCCTGAACCTAGTGATCCTCGGGCATCTAGTGGAACGGATGCAGTTAAACGAAGGATTAACTTAGTGCCAGATTTCATTATACCTAGGAAACCTCTCCCATTAGGAAAATCTAGGGCCGATATTTACGTGAAGGTGCTGATAGAAGGGATGCCTATCCGTATCTTAGTTGATTCTGGGTCGGCAGTCTCCATTCTTTCGTTTAGGGACTTTTCGATAGCTACTAATAATGATTTAGGTAGGTTAGCCACCCCAACTGTGTCAGTGTATTCCTATAGTGGGCATCGTCTAGAGATAGTGGGACAGGTGAAGCTTTCAGTTACTCTAGGAGAAGAAATTATGTCGGTGTTATTCTTAATAGCTAGCGACCCTAAAACAAAGGCGCTGTTAGGAAATTCCTTTCTGGCAGCGGCCCCAGCAGTTTTAGACTATCATTCTAGGAGCCTCATTGTTTTCGGCCAGCTCCTCCCCTTTTGTTAGTCAGTTTTAGTCTGCGCATGAAGTTAATTCGAGTTAAGCTGTCTTGGAATGAGAGTTTCGACTTCGCATTCTCGCCCCCCATTATGAACTCTGGATTTCGGACCATTTTCAACCATACCCACCCTCTGATAGCAAACTTTTGGGTGAAAAAAATAATTTATTAGTAGAAGAGGTAGGAATTAATAGGCGCAATAGCGTGGCCGCCTAATAAGAACAATAATATTAGTTTATTAAAAAAGGGAAAATTAAAAGCATATTAACAAATTAGCGAGTAAATAGTATTATTAAATAAGTAAGCAGTGCGGAAGCATAGTATTAGTGCATAGGTAGGCGAATTAAGCAGAAAAGTCATGTCATAGTCAGACGAAGTCATAGGCCGGTCTCCTCTAGTTTGTTGGCAGCCTTGAGCAGCAGCTGCACAGTGCGGTAAACCCGCGGGTGGCCTTCGCCCTCGGCCAGCAGGGTCAGGGCGTGCTGGTGGAGAGTAGCCGAGAGCTGCTCCTGGAGCTCAGCGGCAGCACTGGCATTCGCAGCCAATGAGGACTGCGGCACTGGAGGCGGATCTTGTTGAGCGCCCTGGCCTGAGTTAGTGGCCCCTTCAGAGATAGCGGATATGTCGGCCGCATTGAGCGCCGCCTGCGGGAGATGAAGTGCTGAGGCAGTTGAGGCGGACGCCGCCGACAGGCCGGTGGATTCCAACGGCGGTTGCGCAATGCGACCCCGCCGAGAGGCTCGAGCCGTTGGCGTGGGCGCTGCAGCTGACCTAGTCGAAGGTGCCGTTGCCCCTGGAAAGAGCTTGAGGCGCGTGCCGACGCGGGGCTGTACCCAGATGTTACCGTCGGGTAACCTGTGTCCATCAGCCGGATGTAGGGTGTACACCCCGCCGGCAATCTCACAGTGCCAGTACAGCGTCTGATGGCAGACTAGCACGCCCTCTGCAAAAAGAGGTGAAAGAAGGTTATGGTCAGGGGAAAGACTAAGAGAAGAGTCTAGGAAAGAGGCAGTGAGCTTAAGAGTTAGTGAGGTTAAGCAGCGAAAGATCTTGAGACTAGACGATGTAGCTTAGGTAGGATAATAGTACATCTTATTGACCCCATTTCATTAGGCGAGTTGGCCCCTTCTCTGTTTTCCCAAGGTGAATGGCTGGCAGGTGCATCAGTTAGGAGGTGTCTCTGGGGTTTCGACAGTTTGGGTCCTTCGTGGCCGTTTCGCCGCAAACTCTCTGATTACCCTGTGTGTACCACCTTCCGCCTCTGAGGGGTACTCTTGCCTAGCTCCCCATTCTTGGTCCTTCCCCCCTCTTCCCCCCAAGTTGGCGAACTCCTTCATCCACCCACCCCACTCTTTGACTCCGTGTCCCCGCGAGTTGCCAAGTCCTAGTTTTCTCCCCCCCTCCCCAGTCTGGGCGTGTGGACGAATGGGAAGCCGCCTAGCCCCTAAGATCCCAGCCGGTGTACGAGAAACACTGGTTATCCCCTCTTTCTCTCCCCCCGGTCTCCCCCCGTCTGCTTCCCCCACCCCTAAGTGTTATATAATGAAGTTACGAGGGTTCGAGCCCGCTAAGAATACTGCTCATCGACAAGTACTGCGCGCTTAACGAACGTAAGAAGTAACATCAAGTGAATTGCGACCATGGAAGTGCGAAAGCTCAACGAAGCCTCACCTGAGTCATCTGGCGTTCTCAACCCGGTAATCCGCGGTGGGGCCGGCAGCGCGACGCGACGAGACATCCCGGTCGACCTGCAAAAGGGAAGAGAGCATCTTGAACCTGCGGTGAAGGCAGAGGCGTTGGATGAAGAGACTTTGCTCAGTCGGGCACGGATTTGGGAGTTGAGGAACACCCGCCTGCGTGGTGAGGGAGCACTACGCACTGCCCGACAATGCCCGTCAGGTCCTGGAAGAGACACAATCCCTTCTGATGGCCCACGCTAGAGCCCAGCAGCATGTCGGAAGCCTCCGATTGGAGTGGACGGACGTCAGTGACTGCCTGAGCCGGGTCATCCTCACCACTATCTTCGACGACGTGGCCAAGTATTTGCGAGAGATCGACGGGCGCGAGCCATGGCCAATCTCAGCGAAGATGCCCAACGTCACCTCGAGGCTGCTAATGCTTGGCCCGGATCCGACGAAGGCGCGTACGATCTACCTGGTACAGCTGCTAGCTTACCCAACCGCCCCTGCTGCTGACTGCGGACTATCGGCCCCTGTGGCGATGGCACTGATGACTCTGCTCAGCCGCCAAGAGGTAGCGCCATCAGTCCTGCCTGCCTCACTATTTCGACGCCTAGCCCAGGGCCTGCAAGGAAGTGGCCTCGTTGTGGTGCACGACGGCCTATTCGCTCAAGCCCAAGGCCTCACAGCTGGAACCTACGTCTATCTGCCCTTCCGGCCGGGAGCCTGGGCAGGCATGCTAGCTATCAGCCCGGAACTGCAGGCATCCATCGTCATCCTGAGCGTCGGCGAAGTGGAGGATCTGTGGGGCGGCATCCCCTTCCCGCCATCTGACACGCTGAAGGCCCGCCTGCTGATCGCCCAAGTGCCGGAGCAGAGACCGGCGCAGTCTGTCCAGCAACGGGAGCGCGACCAGTTGTTCAACTGCCTCATCGGGGAGGCCGGCTTCAAGGTGGTCAACACCGTGCGCCGCATGGACCCGAAAGGCTTTGAGGCTGGCCCACCCGAGTCGCGTCCAGCACTGCAGCGCGAGAATGCCATCGCTATCGGGCAAGGGTGGTCCGAGTTGGCCATCTCTCTGCTCTACGAGCGATGGACAGATTGAAGGAGGCCAGCAACGGGCGGAGGAAGCTATGACTGGACGAATGACTTGGATTGAGAGAAGGACAATGTTTTTGTTCGTTTATTAATGTCGGTTTATCTATTAGTTTTGTTCAGGGCATTTGCAATCCCCAATTTTACTCCTACTACTAAACAGTAGTTTGGTGCGCATGATTTGTTTATTCTCCTGTATGTTACAGTAATGCTGACTTTCTAAGAAAAATTGCTAAAAAGGACAAAAAAATACCAATCCCCCTATTTATATTTTGCGGTTTTATCCCCCTTGTAAATACTTATCCCCATCTTTCTATGCATGCGTGCGACTATACTTGTAACAATGCTCACGTTCTAATGACTGACTTATTTTTTATTTTTTTTTCCGCAACGAATGTATGACTTATTGCTTGTTGTGTTTTCTTAATGTTGTGTTTTATGCGTTTATCCTTCCCTTTTTTTTGCTTATCCTAAGCCGTGCTTGTGTATGACCTTTTTTTGGCATGACTCTAATTCCTCTCTACTTATTCACCCGTTGCTGAAATTTTTCTATTTTTCTAACCCCTGTCTGACTTTTTCATTTTTGTTGTGCTGGAATGAAGCTGGAATCTGATTGAGTGCATCCTATGCGGAACGAATAATAAACTGACATTGGTGACAGAAAAAAGATAAGAATTTGAAAGGAGCTTCCTTGTCTCTTGCCTGCGTGATTGTGATTGAGAGTGGCTATGGTCGATGGCGATGAAACTGACTAAACAACTGATGTAACGAAAAAATTTTAATACTTTAATTTAGGATCTAATGTAATTTTTTGACTAGTATAGGTAACTAATTCATTGAAGGTCTAGTTAGGATTGGTAAGAAAACAAAATTATTCTAATTAACTCGATTTTTAAGCCTCAATTTTTGCTATCAGTAGGATGAACTGATTTTTTTTTTCGTGCTAATGAAACTACTGACGAAGCTGAAGTAGTAGTATTGAGTGTAAAATAAAATCTAGGCTTGCGAAAACGGAGAAGTAGGATAGTGATGTCAGAGCATTGAGCCTATACTTCTCAACTTAACCTTAGTAAAATTTGCATGCTGTCCTAATTTATAAAACTCTGCTAATAATTGTAATTAAATTTTGTGTCAGGATTCTTTGGGTCCTGTCAAGGTGTCAGCACATTATAAGTACTTGAGCAGGTGTCAAGGTACCTTGGAGGCTGCTGGGATTGTGGGCCTGGTTTGGGTTGCATCCCGGTTGGGTAGGATTAATGTGATCAATCACTCAGATTCATGAAGGTTCTTACCTGAAGGCTGTTTCGGATTCTGCGGAGACTGGCGTGGAGAGCGGACTCGGCGACGGCGGCAGCTTGGGTGCAGTTGAGCAGGCGATTTTCGGCGCGGGCTGAGAATTCGCTTTTCTCATCCGGTTCGGCTCTGCATTCTATTAAATAGCCCAATTGCCCACCCTCACCTGGCTGAGGTGGATGGCGCTCCTGCACCCTGCCATGACTGCCAAGATTCGAACCTCCGCCCATCAACCCCAGGCGGCCATAGGATCGTCGGCCTGAGGAGATTAGCTTGGACCCCTGGCGGAGGGCTCCGATTCGTCCTGACGAGAAGACCATCCCCGGTGAGGGCGCCTGAGGCTTTCGGTGGGAGGGCTCGAGTGAGGGAGGGTCGGCGAAACCCAAATCTCCTCGCCCCCTGCTGACCACGTGCGCGGAAGTTGGCTCCCCGGCGGATAAAGTTCAGGATAAGGATGAGTGATGTTGCGTAACAATAGACAATCGCTCGATTATGAAAGACCTGTTGGCCATGTCTCCTTAAGTCTCATGTCGGCCACTGAGAATTTGGTCCAAATGAATTTTCGCGCATTTTTGATTGATGGTTTCGCTCTGATTCCCCATTGTTTGTTTTTAAATATGCCGTGCGCACACTTTTCCACTCCCAAATTCTTCACCTTTTATCTTTTCCCTTCCTTTATTCTCTTCTGTTTGGGTCCTTCTTTTCTTGGGTCTTTGTTTGTTGTTTTTGTCCCTAATGTAATTCTTGCTTAATATTTATTGAATTTTTAATAGATCTCCCCAATTTATTCTGTAATGTACTTTTGTAATGTAATCTTAGTTTAGCTCCCTTATTATTGTGAGTCCGAGAGGGCATCTGCTTTGCTCGCAAATTAGTGCACCCTTCTATTTCTCTTTTTTGTGAATTGGTCTGCGATCAATTCAGAAAAGCAGGGGGGATATGTTGGGGACGCACTTTTTCGCTCGCGTCGCAATTATTTTTTCGGCCACATTCTTTTCCTCTACTGATGGGCAGTAGTGTGACGCTTAACCCCGGTCCTTTTTCCATTTTCATACAGGCCAGTAAAGGTCTCTAGGCCCTTTATATCTAGAGCCATAAATCACTGTTCCCAGACAGTCTGACCCCTGCTTTGACAGCTTTTAGGCGCCAGGTGGTGTCTACGGGACACGTGACTGTGGCAACTTCTTTTGTTCCCTTTTTGACAGCTAGACATCCCTTCCCCCCTAATTCTATTGTTCTCTTTTTGGTTTTTTCGATACTTTTTGACAGTTAGACTTCTGACCCCTAAAAGTACTTTGGGATTTAAGATTAGGATTTTCTCTTCACTTTCTTCAACTTCTACGCGTTAAAAGGATTAATCTGTATGTTTTTGCGTCTCTGTAGGATAATCTGCTGCGGAAACCCATAAATCATTTTGCCCGTAAATCATCATTTTTTGGCGCCATCTGTCGTGTGATTTATGATCCCCGGAGACTGGGTTAGGATCCCCTGATCGGGTAGGGTCACGTGATCAGACCATCAGCCTATCAGAAAATTACACGACCGTTAAAACAAACGGTGCCTGACCAATTGGAAAAATCGGCGATCAGTTTAACAAATCGGCGCCAGGCGCGCCTATTTAAAGGCGCTGCCGGGCGCGCTCCATCTCCAGACGTTCTGACGGTTCGCTCTGAAGGTTCGGCGCGACGCTCTGAAGTCCCCGTCATACCCTGACAACCAGTTCAGACGGCCCCCCTTAGTTCATCAAGCTTAACAGCTTCCCTTTAGTCAACGAGTCCCCCTAAAGTTATCGGCGATCAGCAACATCGATCAGCCCCATCACGGTTATCATCAGCCGTTGTTATCAGCACAGCTAGAGAACAGCTGCAACTGTCCAATCGTCGAGATTAGGCGAGAGCGACACGTACTAACGGTCGAGTGCGAGATCTACCTCGGTCACTGTGGAGTACGAGACGGTCTAAAGTGTAGTAATCTGATTGGTCTGGTGAGAGGTCACTTGATCTTGTCTAATCGGGTGTGTTCCAGATCGGTCCCCTTTCTTAGCAGCTTAATAGGTGTTGGCGCATTTCTCTCTTTGCTTATTTTGCGCTGATTTAGGGCAGTAAATATTAAGAAGTCATAATATATCGCTACCGTAGCTCATTGCTCTGATCATCATAGGCATTGAAAGTGATTAGGTGTGAAAGCTAAATTATTCAGTTTTTATACTCTTTTCGACTCTTTATTTACTCGCCATGCTGGCTCGGATGAGCAGCTAAATTAGTTGGCGCCGGTCATGGTGGACCAAAGGCGGACCAGTCATGCAGCCAGTCAGTCAGTAATTCATGCGATCAGAGTCCAGATTGAGGACTCAGCTTCGGCTGTACTTTAGTGCAGTTCGGGGCGCAGCGGCAGCCAAATTAGTAATGTAACTTAATGTAATCTTTAGAGTAGTTAGGGCGCGCTTTCGGAAGAGGCTAATTAGGTCATTTCATCGCTTTGCGGCAGTTAGTTGAAGCATCGAGGCTAAAAGCTGGGATATTCCCTATCCACTCCTCTTAGTAATATAACAGTGCATTTCCGAGTCCACATAATCCGATCCATGCAAGAACCCCCTGCACAAGTCCTCTCTGAGCCTGCCTTGGTCATGCGATCTAGTCCCTGCAGTGTCCCTTAGTCGGCTATGACTTCGAGATTGACAGCTAAAAGACACTAGTTGTAGGTGGAAATCAGGCCTCAATTAGTCGGGAACTTGGTTTCGACAGGGCTGTTTGGTGATGCAGTCCACACAAGTTGGTGGCGGCGGGGCTGTCAGCTTCCCTTTGGGGCTGGCGGCTCTCTACCTTTCTTTATCTCCGTGTCTGTCTCTCGCTGTCTTCTCCTAGCATAGGACCTAGCCGCTCGCCACATCCATCATGCTACCCCTGGGGCTGACCTCGAGATCGGGAATGGGAGGCCAGAGTTGTCGATATAGGCAATAAGATCGGCGCTCTGAGGCCGCGTCGGTAAAACGACAAAGCCGAAACCCAACATAATAATATTTTCTTATATACTTGTTTCTTCAGAAAATGCGTGCTGGTACCATGAAAGGTTGTCACTGTAAGCTCATATAGCTCATAGAATAAGTCTGCTCTACCTTGGACTGTATTGTAGAGACTAGAGAGCTACTCGTAAAATTTCTCTAATCTTCTCCTAAAGTACAGGCCGCTTAAAAAGCTGTGTTCGCATGTAGCAGGAAGACATGCACGAGTACATTAGCATTCCCTCTCTAACCTGAATTGCCTGACGCGTACAATGTCTTCTCTACCCCTCGCCAATGTACACACTGCCTGGCCTCGTAAAGAATAGACAGCCCGTCAGGCATCACTCTTACACATCATGATAAAGTTTAAAGAACATTAGGGGGGCGACACGTTGGCACAGTCTGGTCTACAACTGCAACCATCATGCCCTCGTTGGATGAATCTGGCATAAAGCAAACATACTCACAGAACGGGTGAATGAAAATTTAAAGACTCAATGCAACTCAGAATTCTGTTGGTTCAATTAGAATTTTACTCCAATATATATATTGCGTTACGAGCGTATTATGCGTTCAAATTAAACTCTTTTCAAGGTTTTAGAGTGCAAATGGCGCTTCAGTCACCAACTGAATCTACTGTTAATCAGTAAAACCGCTTAAAACGCTTTCAATTTTCATTTAATTTTTTTGATAGGGCTGCAAATTTTTATTAGAGATATAAGATACATGTAGCTATACTGTGACTGTACTGATTGCAGTAAATTTTGCTTGACATTGGCCGCGCGCTTTCGGATAGAGAAGTGATATAAATTAATTGAGTTATAAAGCATCCCAAAGCGGACCTCTTCTTCACTTACATGTACTTTCGACTGAGCTGTGTGCGCTTATGCCAGTGTATACAGACTTATATACAGACAGGAATAACTGTGAACAGAGCGCTGGCAAAAAAAATAAATTGGCGCGCTTATTCAATCGTCTCGAAATGCATGTACATGTACTAAAGGTATTTTACATTGCTGAGGGTAGTTTATAATTTGCTGTGGGGAGGTATTAACTTGCTTAACATGTGTCTAACTTGCTGAGGAGGGTTTAAATTGATGATGGAAGTTTTAACTTTCTGAGGGGGTTCTTAAATTGCTGAGGGGGATTGTTTACTTGTTTACTTGTTGCGAGGGTTTTTAACTTTTGGCAGGAGTTTATTTACTTGAGAAGAAGGATTTGTAACTTTCTGAGGGAGGTTAATTTGCTTTACCTTGCTTGCTTGTAAAATGGTGGGCGGCCAATTATACATTCTAAGCCCTAAAGGTTTTGGGTGAATTGTTTTTTTAATTCTCATTGATCACACAAATTATCCACTGGAGGAATTCACAATCTGCTGGGAAGAATTACCACATGCTCGGGGAAATATGATTTGTTTTCTGCTTATTTTTATACCTGCTTGGGAGACTGCTTCTAGAGTTTTTTTCGTTGATGTTGATACAGGGTTTTTCATCCAAATCGACAATGCCATTTGGCATTATGGCGTCAAAAACTCGTTCTGCTATTTTCAAGTTCGAAATGTCATGGCATAACCACCTCAAAAATCGTTATGTCTTTTTCAATTTTGACAAGTCATGGCCAAGGAATTCTAGAGTAGACCTCTAGTGGTCCTTGGTCTGTCTATGACATGACTATGACACAAAAACCCAGTGCAGAGATTTTCAACCCGGTAGGGCAATAATGAGTAATTAATTCACGCATGGATAAATTCATAAATAAGGAGATCAGCACAAACTCTGGGTGCTCATATTTGATAATAATAATAATAATAATAATAATAATAATAATAATAATAATAATAATAATAATAATAATAACAATAACAATAACAATAATAATAATAATAATACCTGTCTCTCTGTACAACCTTGGGGCTTGGGGCTTTAACTGATAGTCACTATGTCTATTTAAGCTTTCCTCCACTCATCAGTGCCCCTAGTTCATATTTCTCAAGTAGCGCCGGCAGTAACGCCGAAAATTTTTGTGAATAAGTGCCTTAGATTAATGTTGAGTACAAAATATTTATAAAATTCATGTTTAAGTATTCATAGACTCCCGCTAATGCAATGATCTAGATTCGACGGAGATAAATTTGGTTTTGCATGATTTTAAACGACTTTTCTTGCGCAAATTTGCTTAACATTGCTTAAAGTAACATTTAAAACAGTTTTTGGCTAAAATAGTTTTTATTAACTGAGTTTAGGGACAGTAAATTAATAAATATAGTATGTATTGCATCTGGTACATTTTAATTTAAGGAAATTTACTATTATTATGCGAAAAAAGTTACCTCTTAGTCTTAGCTACGTTGTATATGCATTAAATATATTTTTTTACATTTACTTACATTATTTCTTAAGCCTTCCTAAGGCTCAATAGTGTTTTAATGTACTTAAAAATGATAAAAATATTGCATTTTTTAATTATCGCAGTTTGTTGTCAGCAGCTTGCAAGGGTTCATGTATAATGTCGTGTAATGATATTGAATTAAATCTAAATATCTATCGTGCAATGGACCCACAAAGGTTTACTCTAGAAAGCTGTTTTAAGTTCTATTATAAGTGAAATATTCTTATCTCTTATTACACATTGTTACCATTTTCGAAGAGGATGCTTTACATCTTTGGCTATAATAGGCAAATAAATCTAATAATAGAATTTTGCACTTGTTGATCGCCAGAGATTTGATGCAGTATATGAGGATAAATATTTTTTCATATAAACTTTTGCTGTTTTCGATATTTATTTGAATTTAATTTGATCAATTTAGGTAGCAAATGTATTTTTAATACAATTTTGAATAATTTATTAATAATTATTATTAGCTGACAGAAAAATTTTTTTTTTAAATTTTGCTAAAAGTTTTGCAACTCATCAAAATATAAAGCCATGTTAATGAGAATCCAATCAAAAATTATAATTCTTTATTGCAAAAATTTTCAAATAAAAAGACCTTTTTTATTTTTACTTGTTATATTGTTATGTCATATTGCTTATATAAAATATCTTTTTTCAGTGCAATGCTCTTTGCAGTATATGTATTTATAATAGCTGCAGTGTCAGGTGTTCTATCTGATCAGCTGGAAATACAATTAGTAAGTGCTTAATGTATATAAAGTTCATATATATTTTAGGTATAAATTTGTAAAAATGAAAAATAATATTTTTTCCTTTTGAAACTATAGACAGATCATTGGAGAAATGTAACAGACTCAAGATTCTGCTCTGCTGAGACAGCAAATTTTGGCTCAGCCTATCTGTTCTGGTCAATGCAGGTAACTTAGCAAAATATTTTTTGTTAAAATTTGTTCTTTACCCTTCATATTTTAATTAACTATGAATAAAAACTATTGACTAATTCAGGGTATTATGGTGAATGCCTTTCCAATGAATGCCTGCAAACCAGTGCAGCCGCCGCCCTACCAACGCAACGATTCGCTCGCCTGGATCGCCCTAGTTGCCAGGGACAAAACTGCGGCCTCCGGCTGTCCGTTTGACCAAAAAGTGCTCAATGCTCAATTGGCAGGATTTGATGCTGTGCTTGTGCAGAACTATGAGAACACCTTGCTCACTATGCAGCCATCCGGATGTGAGAGGTTTTTGATGGAGGGATTTTCAAAAGGGTTTTTAACGATTTTTACTCGTAAAGTTTAATGCAAATGAGTTAGGGATCTGGGAAATAATTATTGTAAGTTTCTAGATTGTTTAAAAGTATAAATATTTATAAATATTTTGCCGCGCTTTGTTTCAGCCGGCAATCGGGTGCACATCCCCGTTGCCATGGTGACTCTCTCCTGCGGCGCAGTGCTCAGAGACCGTTTATCATATTCAGTAGCCAAGAATCGTTACAGTCTAAGCTTTGAGATACCGTTCCCGTTTGATTTTCACGTTTACGTGATCTCTTTTGCGATTATAATTGGTGTGTGCCTTCTTTTGTCTCTGCTCGTCTGGGTGAGTCACAGATTTTGTAATTCTAGCGTTTTATTGAAACCCTATTGGCATAAAATCAACCATGTTTGCTAAGAAATATTCCTAAAAATATGCTTAATTTCCTTAATACCCTACTGTCAGTAAAAATGTTAGAAAAAAGACTGAATTTTTTATTTAACGTGTCTAGTCATCTTCTTACTTATCGAAAACCCTAATTAGGGCAACGTTCACTTATTATACCGCTTTTATGATCAGTTATAAAAAAATTTTTGATACGCAACGGTGCGTTTTGAAAATTCTGCAGGGCATTAAATTCTATCGCGACTGGAGGCGCAGCCGTCGGAACCGGCTGCCCCGATCCAGTTTGAAAAAATTGACTGTCAAAAAGTTTGAGAAAGGTGATAATTCTTAAATGATTTCGAGATTAACTTATTCACTACATAGCGCAAATACTAAAAAACTATTTTTCTGCACTTTTACCAGGCAAAGATCTTTACGACTGCTGCGCTATCTGTTTAGAAGATTATGTTCCCGGCGAGAAGCTGCGAATCCTGCCTTGCAATCACGGTAGGCTGGGGCCGCGTTTTCTAATCTTAGTCAGTCACTATCTATGACCAGTCAGTCACTATCTATGACCAGTCAGTCACTATCTATGACCAGTCAGTCACTATCTATGACCAGTCAGTCACAATATATGACCAGTCAGTCACAATCTATGACCAGTCAGTCACTATCTATGACCAGTCAGTCACAATATATGACCAGTCAGTCACAATCTATGACCAGTCAGTCACTATCTATGACCAGTCAGTCACTATCTATGACCAGTCAGTCACTATCTATGACCAGTCAGTCATTATCTATGACCAGTCAGTCACTTTCAATGACCAGTCAGTCACAATCTATGACCAGTCAGTCAGTCTGAATGACCAGTCAGTCAGTGTGCATGACCAGTCAGTCGGTGTGCATGATCAGTCAGTCAGTGTGCATGACCAGTCAGTCAGTGTGCATGACCAGTCAGTCAGTGTGCATGACCAGTCAGTCAGTGTGCATGACCAGTCAGTCGGTGTGCATGACCAGTCAGTCGGTGTGCATGATCAGTCAGTCGGTGTGCATGATCAGTCAGTCAGTGTGCATGACCAGTCAGTCAGTGTGCATGACCAGTCAGTCACTATCTATGACCAGTCAGTCAGTGTGCATGACCAGTCAGTCAGTGTGCATGACCAGTCAGTCAGTGTGCATGACCAGTCAGTCACTATCTATGACCAGTCAGTCAGTGTGCATGACCAGTCAGTCACTATCTATGACCAGTCAGTCACTATCTATGACCAGTCAGTCAGTGTGCATGACCAGTCAGCCACCATCCGAACCCGCCGCAGCCTATCACACCAAGTGCGTGGACCCATGGCTTCTGAAGAGTCGCAGCACCTGCCCGGTGTGCAAGCGGCGAGTCTTCCCTGGTTCAGGCGAGTCCGAAGGCGAAGATGACGAGCAAAACCAGGCGGCCGCCGCCAACGCATCCCCCGCCGACAGTCCAGGCCCTTCATCATCGGCTGCTGCAGCGCCAGATTCACCAGTCGATCTGGACGCCGACTCGCCGCCAACTCGACGCCAGCAGCATCATCGCGGTCGTCAGCAGCACGGAGAGCTGCCGCAGCCGCCGCCGTCGCCGTCTCAGACCTCCTCCGCCTCGCTGCTGCTGGCGATGCAGGACGAGCAGACGCCGCTGCTGCATCAGCGGGAAGAATCGCCCACTGACGAGGCCCAACGCCAGGCTGCAATTTCGGCGTCGTCCGCAGACAACGTCGGTACCTTCGACAATGCGGCTCTCGATGCCGACTGTCCTGAAACGGATGACAATGCTGGCGCCGCCGGCAGCGTCAGCGTGCGCGTCTTCGTCCACGGCTCGCCGCGTTCAGGGGACGAAGGTCAGCGCGAGCCGGCTGTCTGACTTCAGTTCAGTTGAATTGTTTTTTTTTAACTCAAGTTCCGTTTTAAATTGGATGAGTCCGCTCTGAGGTGCGGTTTTTGGGGAATTGAGCTTGGTCAGTATGAGTCCCTATGTCTGCTGCCAAGATGAGTCCCCATGTCTGATGCCAAGATGAGTCCCCATGTCTGATGACAAGATGAGTCCCCATGTCTGATGCCAAGATGAGTCCCCATGTCTAATGCCAAGATGAGTCCCCATGTCTGATGCCAAGATGAGTCCCCATGTCTGATGACAAGATGAGTCCCCATGTCTGATGCCAAGATGAGTCCCCATGTCTAATGCCAAGATGAGTCCCCATGTCTGATGCCAAGATGAGTCCCCATTTCTGATGACAAGATGAGTCTCCATGTCTAATGCCAAGATGAGTCCCCATGTCTGATGACAAGATGAGTCCCCATGTCCGATGCCAAGATGAGTCCCCATGTCTGATGCCAAGATGAGTCCCCATGTCTAATGACAAGATGATTCTGATATCTTGGCAGCAGACATACAGTGGGTTAGAATGGTGTGGAGCCTCATATGAACACCTCTTAATTTCATTCCTTCCTTCATCGCTGCGCTCTTTCTGTATGCCTTCTAAGTTGTTTTTATTTTAGTAATTTACAGGTACATTGTTTTTGTGTATATATAAAAACTCGTCACATGTATTTTATTTGTAAATATTTAAAACGCAGTATTTCGTATTTTTTTACTTGTAATTGTCAAATTAAAACTGACAGCTTCCTTACTGCGTACTTTTAAATTTGACAGTTCCGTTGGACTTCTCCTAACTGTGGAGGTCATTTTTTAATAAGATAATTTTTGTACTCGCCATCTTTGTGTAATTTCATTAATGCCACAGATGATGCGTCTGTTATGCTTTGTGATCCTGAGCAGTAGTGACGCTCCTGCCCGCCTGAACCGAGCGGTGCTCAATCCTGGAAACTTAAAAAACTGTTGAACTTCTATTTTCATTGATTTTAAGTTGCCAAGCCTCTAAAATTTTGTTTATTGAAAGAAAAATAAATTTATAAATTTAATTTGGCTTCGCCTGCTACTCGTATATTTACGCGAAACGAACTCTAAAAAATCGCATGATATTTTTTGTTTATTATTATAACTACATTAGCTAAAGAGTGTAAAACACTGACGAAAACCTATCGGCATATTCCTCGAAACGTGTGTTGCTGGGATCGGGCAATTTATGAATTAATTGGCGTGACATTTATTTGGGTAACCCAGCTGGTATTTGATTTCGCTACTGTGTGCAGCTCGACCTCAAGATAACTCGTTGAAGCTGAGGGTACGAAGCAGATCAAATATTATATTTATTTGTACTTTTCAATGCTAGCTCAAGTTCCAAGTATTAAACATATTTAAATATAAATATATGACATTGAGGCGTTGATCTTAACCATTAAATTATTTCGTGCTGAAAGGGGATAAATTGTAACTACGGTATAGTTAATGTGGGATGTAGGAAATGTTTTAAGTACTCAGAATGAGGGTTGATTGTGGAGGCCACAGAATGAGGGGTGTTAGTGGAGGCCACAGAATGAGGGGTGTTTGCGGAGCCCACAGAATGAGAGGTATTTGTGGAGGCCACAGAATGAGGGGTGTTAGTGGAGGCCACAGAATGAGGGGTGTTTGCGGAGCCCACAGAATGAGAGGTATTTGTGGAGGCCACAGAATGAGGGGTGTTAGTGGAGGCCACAGAATGAGGGGTGTTTGCGGAGCCCACAGAATGAGAGGTATTTGTGGAGGCCACAGAATGAGGGGTGTTAGTGGAGGCCACAGAATGAGGGGTGTTTGCGGAGCCCACAGAATGAGAGGTATTTGTGGAGGCCACAGAATGAGGGGTGTTAGTGGAGGCCACAGAATGAGGGGTGTTTGCGTAGCCCACAGAATGAGGGGTGTTTGCGGAGCCCACAGAATGAGCGGTGTTTGTGGAGTCCACAGAATGGAGTGGGCAGAGCGCAGAATCGGCAGTTGCGTGGAAAATGCGTGGTTCATTGGGGGCGTTGCAAAGAAGGAGCGATAAAAAAACGAAGCAGTTAATAATAATCTTGCGGCGATAAAAGTTCGTTTAATGAAAGCCCTACCGAAATTAATTCTCTCAGTTATAAGGAAAGTGAAGTCTGCTGGGTGCAATTTTTATTGCAATCAATTTTTCCCAAGATTTATCACCGGTCTCTATGCCGAACGATAAAAATATTTTTCTATCGTTATTTTTGTCTTTCATACGTGCGGAGTCCGAAAGCGATGACATACACGAGAAAGGGGTTTGTACTTTTCAGTTCTTCAGCTTATGATATTTGAACTAAGGATAAAGACTAGATAAATCGGTGTATTTCTTCACTTTTACTTTATACTCTACTTTACTTAAGATTCTGTTATTTAGCATGTTTAGAATCTCAGGCACTGCACGAGCGTGTTGTTTAGTCGTTCGTAACAGCCGAAAAGACTTCCTGATGACCCCAGTCAGACTAAATCTTACTCTTCATTTGTGCTGCTTGAGTACGCACCTGTATGCTATTTGCCCACTGCTTTTCAGAATAAGGCCTGGAACATGCCTAACTCTGGAGCAAGTGAACTAACAACTAGAGACAAATGTTTGGTGAGCAGAGGCTTGGTGCGACGTAAGCTTAAGCAATAATATTAATTTACGGCTACTATTATTAATCTACAAAATACGCTAACGAAGGCTTGCTATTGGTCTGATCGACCATCCACTGCCTACTGGTTTAAGTCCTCCCTCAACATATACACATACACCCTGTCACTTAGCCGCAGCCTCATTCTTCATCAAATTAACCAGCCAACTGGTTTCATTCTTGACACCGACGTCTTTTTTGTCTAATTATCCAGCTCATTTCCCGGCAGAGAGAAAAATCTCACGATACTCGCGCAAGATGAACAGCTTCGGTCAGCTCAGCCTCCGAAGCCTCATCGCCTGCTGCTACTCTGGTCGCGGGCCACCAGCTACTGAGGAGTCGGATCAGTGCCTGTCCGAGCAGGATTGGGACTCCGGTACGTCTGCACCAATTCCCCCATTTAGCCATTGACTGAGCATCAATCAGTAATTAATTTACTTTTATTTTTCCCGATGTAAGCCAGTTGGACTCTATGCTCAAGAGCAACCATTCGAAATCCTCAGGATGTTCCGGAGCCAGACCCCGCAGCATTGGGGATTTTGTTCCGTTCAATCGACCACAGGCACAAGAGACGTCCGTGTCGGAACTGCTGGCGGAAGACACTGACTGCGGCGACGCGAGCGCTGGCGATATCAAAGTTGAAGACGACCAATCGATTGTAGCCGTAGGTGCACAGAATTGCTTTCACGTTTACTGATGCCCACTTAGGTTTCATGTGGGCCGAAAACTAATCATTTCATTAAAAAAATTATTTATAATAAATTTATTAAGAAAATTTTTTTGGTGTGGTCTTGTTTTTTTAGTTGCTGATGAAAGTGAAGGTGACTGAACGCTTTAATTAATAATTTATTGGACCGTAAGAACTCTAGTTCGATAAATTGGCAGTTAATTATTTGAAAATTCATCGCAAAGAACGCTTTTCGAGGAGCAAAAATCGTATTTCTTTCAGCAAATTATGTTGATGGTAAGAAAATGCGTCATCTAAATACATCTGGGAAATTTATCAAAGTGCGTGGGATAAACTAACAGACAAAATCCAAAAGAAGTTTGAGCAATCTGCGAATTAAGATACTGCTGACTGCCTGAGCTTGCCTTATCCTTGTGCCATAGCATCTTTCAAAAGTACATTGGAGCCTAGGGTTTTCTATAAGAGGCCTCAAGTTGTCTTCCTTAAGCTTGCAATAATACACGCTTGTATTTTTTTTACCCTACAAGCCACTCGGACTTGTAGCCTAGTGGCTAGGGCATCTACCTTATGACCGAAAGGTCGTAGGTTCGAGTCCCGAGTCTTGGAGACTATTTTTTCCCTTGAGCAAGGCACTTAATCCCCGCATTGCTTCAGTCCACCCAGCTGAGATCGGGTACCAGTTTGAGCTGGATAAATTTAGGGTGGGTTTTGCGGCCCCTCCTGCCCGTCAGGACTGAACAGCTGTACACAGCCCTCTGATGCGTAGCTAGCTCTAGCTGTACATCTGGTCGAAAGGTCTGGTGTCTAAATTTATTGATTTATTTATCTCCAACCAACCAGAAAACTTTGCCGAAGCCTGACAAAGCCTCCAGCTCCGGCGCCATGGACTCGTTACTCAAATTTGACGCAACCACGCACTGCCTGCGCGTGTCGCTGCTGATAAAACTGGCGCCCTCGTCAGTCAACTGTCGCTGCTGGCGCCCCGGCCGAGTGTCGCTGGCGCTTCTACCAGTCAAGAGGCAGCGCCGGCAAGCCGCCTTCCAGTTGGACAGCGCGACCATCCGGCCGGCGGAATTCAAATTCGAATTCGAGTTTGCTCCAATCGGCGGCATCTCCCATCGATTGGAGCTCCGGTTGCGGGTCTACGCCGCGTCTGCTGGCCGACGGTTCGGCAGCTGCCGACTCGTCGGGCGTCGAGGTCTCTTGGAGCTGGTCGCTGAGCAAGTCGTTCCGCTGGCCTTGCTGGGGCAGGCTGACGGAGCTGTGGCTTCTCTGAGAGCCGCCACCGTGCCGCTGGCGTGCCCGTGCGATGTCCAACGGAATGAGTTTCCTCTTGGTCATTTGAAGGTAAGGTTTGTTTTTAGCTTACGTGTTGTATGTGCAAATTTATGCAGACATTATTAACAACTGATTATT
>CATNEM010000256.1:115000-157500 GCA_950096795.1 Macrostomum cliftonense | reverse complement strand
TAAAACTCAGTACACATGATCCCTTCACCCCGAAACCATTTGTCAGACACATTCGCTAAGCTGACGGTGATGTCCGCAGAGGGCCGGCCGCTCTACAAATCGCGCACGCCAACCTTCGCCTGCAATCCGAACCCGATGTGGAAGGAGAACTTTGTCTATCCGATTAACAAATCCCAGCTGTCGGGCGTTACTCTCAAAGTCGGAGTCTGGGCCAAGAAGGCGATAAAACGGCGCCATCTAATCGGCTGTTTTGCTGTTGGTAAGCGCCATTTCCGATTCTCATCACCAAATCTTGAGAATTAGGCTCTGTGTAGCAACACAAGCTTCGATCAACTCCGAAAAAGGTCGCGGCGGGCTCGGCGAAGAGGAGCGCAGCCACTGGCAGGACATGATTGAAGCACGCGGCGAGCAAATTTGTCGCTGGCACCGGCTGCTCGCTGAGGACAAAAATGTCTAGCTGTTGCTGCTGGCAGCTGCACGTCTGCTCCTATTTATTTAGTTCAGTTCTGTCCACCAGGATTCAATGCAGATTCAACTACTGAGAACCTACTCAGATGGGGAACTTCAAAAATCGAAGATTTATCAAGTTCCCAATCGATGAAATGCACTGCGATTCTCTTACCAGCATGCACGCAATCCGATACATGTATTTCGACGAGTACCATGTTTTTGACCACTACCATGCTGAAAAGATATACATGTACTTTATTTGGTACTCTATATAGCGTCATTTCCGAGACTACCATTCATGCAAGTGCGCCTAATTAAAATGTTAATAAAGCGATTGGGTGTTACTGTTTTCTTTGGTAAGCACAAAATAACAAACATTTTGGTTTCTTTTATTTCGCTGCAGCTTTCAATGAAGTATGTGAATTTACGTCTATCGCAGGGTAACTCTCATCCACAAAGGAAAGGATATTATTAAAACAAATTTTAGCCAAAGAAACAACCCATGAAGCAAAAATAGCACAAATTAATGAAATTTAGACAATTCAGGGCACCAAACGATAACCTATGCAGTTTATATGCACAAATAAGCTACTCAGTACTCTATCATTTGGTTAAAAAGCGTCCTTTCAAAGCGGTTTAAAACGAGTTACTTTCAGATTTTTGTGACTGCGCAATTGAAGGAACTAAAGCAAATAAAGCATTGCGGACAAATTATTTAGGATTTGCCTTTAGGTTTTATACAATAATTAATTAAGCCTCTGCTGAAGGCTTTTATGATAAGCGCCTATGAAAGGTTATAGTTTCTACTTTTTCCCGGAATCGACGTCCAGTCCCTACCGACGCCAGTACCCGCCGTTGCTGCCTCCACCCCAGAAAGCTGTTTGCGCCTGCCTGAGCTGCTGCTGCAACAGCTGCTGCTGCTGCCGCTGGTAGCGGTGGTTGTTGAGCTCCATGACGTTTGCAGCAGACTGGTGTCGCCTCCGCTGCTGCTGCTGCTGCTGCTGCGGGTAGCTCTGCTCTGCGCGCAGTGATGATGGCGAATTTGGCAGCAGGAGGCGCCGTCTGACTGCGCCAGGCGTCGACGTCGATGCCGCTATGGTCGCCGTGCGCCGACTGGCTGTCGCGGCCAGCTGAGGATTTGACGTGAACACAAATCGGCTGGCGCTGCCCAAGTCCTGGATGCCTCGGCCGATGGGTCGCATTGTGGTGATCTCGACCTCTTCGTAGACCTCCGCTGGTTGGAAGGTCGCCGTCCGCTGCGTGCAGGCGAATTCGAAGGGCGGCTCCGAGTTCCCGCGACGTCGACGCCGTGGGTCATCGACTGCGGCCAGTGAGTCGTTGCTGCCGCCACCGATGCCTGCCGCGCAGCTTCGGCCGTCGGCGGTGAGCAGGCGGCCCCGCCGAATGCTAGCCATGGCCTGGTCTAGGCACCGCTCCAGATCGCTGAGCCGAGTGTCCAGCCCGCTGTCCTGCTTCCGGTGCTGCACAACTACGCGAGTCTGACGCTGTTGCTGCTTCTGCTGCTGCTGCTGTTGCCTCCGCCTGGCCTCCTGACGTCGAATCGCAGCTACGCGGACTCTGTCTCGCCAGTCTGTCGGACCGTGCAGTCTCGCTGCCGAGTCCACGTAAAACAGGCGGTCGGCTCGATGCCTGAAGGTGACGTCGGTCCGGGCGGCCCAGCTGCCATTCTCCTGGCGTATGTTGCTTACGGTCAGCTCGCTGCGGTGTACAGCTGGAGGCATCACAGCGCCTCGACAGCTGGCCATGTCTGAGCTGTCCAGATCGTCAGTAACGGGGCTGCCAAGCGATGATGAAGCTGCTTCTCTATCATTAGCTCCGCCGCCGTTGTTCTCGAGCTCTCTGATGGCGGCGGTCTTCTCGACAGTGCGCACGGGGCCGCCCAGCTGACGGGCGAGCACGGAGGTGACGGTGCCGCAGCAGGAGGCAACGTTGCTGTCCTGGTGCCGATGCCTCGGCTCCATGCGATTCGCTACGGATGGAATGGGAAAATAAAGACGCAGAAGCGCAATGAAGCACCAGCCGAAACCAAGCTAAGTTGCAGTGCTAGTCAGGGGTTAGAGCGACAGGGCTTCTGCAAACTGGGATTGTGTTGCCAGGGCGAAGCCTAGATATTGGGTCTCGGCAGCTGCAACAGCTGCTTCGCAACAGATTTGCCAGCGAATTCGAATAATCCGAGCGGGCTTTCAATTCTAGAGAGGCTCCTCTCTATCCTTCCCACCGTAAACTTCCAGCGGGACTGCCGTGAACGCTTCAGCACTGGCGTAGGCCAGTTCTAGGAGTGACTGTGCGTATGTCCTGAATCTGCGCACCGGTGCACGGAGATGCGAAATCTCCCCTCACCTCGCCGGATTGCTTATGCTGTTATTTCTGGCCGCGTTTTGGGCCCTGAAGGCTGGAAGAAGTGCGGATTAGCAGCGTTTAGTACGCGCGCACAACCGCGCATGATCGCAGTAGGTGGGCTGCGCGCGTATTGCCGACCTCGGAAGGCGAAAGGAACGAATTCTGCCTTCCCCTCTTTCCCTGTTTCCAAACCATAGTGCAACAATCTTCTATGGGGGGGGGGAAGATTGCTGCTTGCGAGCGTAAAGTTCTGTAGCCTTTAGAGCCCCGCTGTGCGTAAAGCGAGCACTTTGCGCAATGGAAATGTCTTTCAATCTATACTGTTCCGGCTTTTGCAGGTTGCATCCGGTAGCATTGCTGGCCTGCTGCCCCCATTTGTTATTTCGAACATCTCCATGATGCAGTCTGCTATTTTGAATGTCCGGTTCAGGTATTTCAATAGTATTTAGCACAGAAAATACAGGTTTAGCTCTGTAAAAAGCAGTCTGAAGAACCCCTTTGAAGCCTTCAACGGAAGAAATGAAGATACGTCTCTTCCAGTACGTATATTTTCTGAAGCTGTTGTTGGAGAAAAGTGTGCGAGTTTTCCGGCACCTATCTGGCACTTTGCAGTGCTCCTGCAAAGGTTAAGGTAGTGTCCACTTCTGCCCATTAGGTTAAAAACCCCCCTTAAAATGTACTTTATCGCCTGAGCAAATTATAACTAAAGGACAAAATACCTTCCAGATGGATTGGAAGGTATTTTGGAAGGAATGCCTTCCAAATGGCGCACAGATATGCGCAAGAAATCGCTCCCATCAAGATGTCGATGGCATACGTTATTTGACTATTAAAGACTATTTGTCATCACAAATCATTAGAAAAGCAGTGAATTTTCGCTAATTAACGAGGATTTCAAAGCCGTGTTCTGGCTTGGTCAATACTGCTTTCAATAATGTAATCTCTTCTGCAGGTTAACATGGTTACCGAGGTATTCGTCTCTGAATGCATGGTATTTCCGCGGTCGGTGACATTCAAACGCCGCATCCATGCAGAGTCAGAAGCTACACAGAAAGCTGGCCTTCGAAGCTTGTTGGCCGCAGTTTATGGCTGGCTCTCTTAGGTCTGGAAGCGGCCCCTACAGCTCCTGCGTGACACAAACCAGCTTTATGACGCGCCCCCAGCCTCCTGGTGGGAGATTTCATCGCTTAATCCGATTGTTTTGCTTATAGTCAGCGAAGCAGCAGTTTGAAGACCATTTGACCTTGATTCGGTCTAGTTTGGCTTTCGGTGTTTTAACCATGGTAATTAACAATTTTTATTTTTGGCAAAAGTTTCCAAAACAATTCTCTTACAACATCATCAGCAAAAGTACACACGAACGAACTGAAGTGGTCCCTATAGGCATTCAAGCCGAATTTATTTGGCAGACCTCAAGAAACCAGCGCATCCATCATTTGATTTTGCAGACTGTATAATAAAATGGAACTAATTAATTTTGCTGGTAACTTAACTTTCGCTACGTGCCTATGGAGTAAGCAAACCACAATGCATAGCTATGGTCTGTGTGACAGTGTACGCAGTTTGACTTGTACAAAATGGAAGCGTACAATTTTATTGCCAAAAGCTATGGTCAGCTGTCACCCGATAGCGCTATGCCACCAGTACTTTCTCCCTGTTATTCGTCCTCAAACGAACAAAATGATAGCTGATTTAGATTGTTCATATCACTGCTAGCTTTCTACATTTTCTGCCTATAATCAGAATCAATACATAACAGTTACAATTTCTTAACCGTTAAAAGTCACGCTTAAGAATTCGCCCCTTGTATTTGCTCACCAATTTTTTCTATAAACTCTACCAAATTAACTGTCGATGTCAACTTTCTGAAACAAATACGATAACAAATAAGCGAAAGTGATAATGCTTTTCCACTTGGGTAAATAGAAGACAGCAAAGCAAGAACATATAAAAAAACTTCTAATTCAAAATTAATTTCAGAAATTTAAATGGTTGAAAAGAAACTCATTTTTCTAATTTTGATTGTTGCTTGCTTCTTATGGGGCTCATGTGCTACTCGTATTGCTGCCGATTTGAGAAGAAAATAATTTTTGCTCAGCCAAGCTGCTCTTAACATCTGCTACGTACAGTCCCAAATTGTTTTTTCTCTCTCTCTCGCACCCTCTACTTGGATTTCCAGTTAAAGTCCTCAGCATGATCCCATAAGCTACTCCCCATCTCTGCATGTGTGTTCCCTAACTAAGCTACTATATGGACTCAATACTTTTGAAATGGTTGTCTAAACGGACCTGAGTAGGAAATAGTTACGATTCCACGCAGTTTGCCTCTTCAAGAATGTCCTTCCCGCACCGATATTCACACAGTGATCAAGTTGCACGGAGAGTACAAAACATGTAAAATACGGATAAATGACCCAGTCAATGCTCGGTTGTTGCTCCTTTTCGGCACTTTACAAAACACACAGTAGCCAAATGTGAGATGATGTATGTCCTTCATGTAATTGTAGTAAATTTAACGAAGGTTGTGTAAATTCCTCTAAAAGCAATTTATATTGATAAATTTTAGGTACATGAAGCATTGATACATTTTTTCGAGTCATATGGTTATCACTTTCTTAAAATGTCGCAACGCATTTTGAGCCTCTCAGTGTTTTAGTCGGAGAGCGTGCACGCAAAAGTATTTTTAGTCAGTCGCGATAAATTTGAACAACACACGGTCAAAATTCTCTCTGTATGTAAGACATTGAAAAGATAAGCAACTGAGAACACATATTTTTACTTACATACAGAAAAATACTTTCTCATTTTGCTATCGTCATTTTGGTGACAGGCTGTTTATCAGGTGACAAAGCGAGGCGAAAGACGCAAGCTCAAGCCGTTAACACAGTGCAGTAAGTTTCAGACGCCAGCATCGTACAGGAGCAGCCATCATGTGGACCCGCAAGTTTCAATGGCAGCTCCTGCTCGCCCTCGGCTGGCTGACTTGCTTGAGCAATGCTAAGCTGACCTTCAGTTTCCAGCCGTCCCCTATGATCTTGTTTACCGGGAGGCACCTTTCTGTGAACTTGACAGTCAATGCGTCGGCTCCTGTGCCTCGAGGAACTATCCGATTCGCTTTGAAGGACGCGAGAGTTGCACGTCTGCCGTTTTTCAACGAGACCTCTTACCAGTGGTCGGGGAATACGACCACCCTGGACGTACAGCAGTTTCAGCTCACCATCCAAGGAGTGCGGCTGGGTTGGACTGATCTGTTGATTTCATTCCATGATTCGGAAAACGCCTCACAGCCGCACTTTCTGGTGAAAGATAAAGAGCAAGTAGCTGTGCTTCAAATTCCGAATCCGCTGCAGACTGTGTACCGCATTCTCCTCATCACCTTTGTGGTCATTCTGGTCTTCGGAATGGGCTGCACCATTGATATGAATGTGGTCATCTCGCTGCTCAAGCGGCCTGTCGGGCTTGCTGTCGGCTGGTTCACCCAGTTTGTTCTCATGCCTCACGTAAGTATTTTTATGGTACTAAGCGTTTTTGGCAGTCTGAGGGATGCACGCTTAATTTGAGCTGATTTTCGACGAACTTGAAGTTACTGATACATTTTTACCAATCCAATTCTACAGCTAGGGCTCGGCATCGGTCAGATTTTGCTGCTGCTGGTGAATGACTTGGACAACGCCAGCGCTTTCGCATGCGGTATCCTCACACTGGCCTGCTCGCCTGGCGGAGGCAGCAGCAACATGTGGACCCTGATGTTCGACGGAGATCTCGACCTCAGCATGACTATGACCTTCGTTAGCCAATTGTGCGCCATGTGTGAGTCTTCTAAGTTGAGATTCTGGTGAAAAATGATTCATTCAGGTAACCTTGTTAATGTGACTGGTGCATTATTACAGAATCAATTGTAACGTCAAGGCAAGTAAAAGTTGAAGCAGTGACGCATCCATTACTAATCAATCATCAACGATACACAACAAACCCTTTGCCAGTCATGATGCCGCTCTGGCTGTTTGCGTACAGCCGGTTCTACATCGACGGGAACGCGCGGATTCCATTCGACCAGGTGGCGTTGAACCTGCTGCAGCTGGTCATCCCGGTGACGCTGGGCGTCCTGCTCAAACTAAAGTGGCCAAAGATAGCCTACCGCGTGTCGCGATGCATCAAGCCGTTTGCCCTGCTGTTTATCCTGTTTGTGGTCATCTTTGGTACCTATTTGAACTGGTACCTGTTTGAGCTGATTGGTTAGTCTACGGATTATGATAATTTTGTTTTTAAATCTGATTACTGATTAGTGGATCAGAACAAAACTAGATGATCGCTGCATGAAGATCAGTTTTGGTCGCCTTGGAGACACAGAGAGCTCTCACATATTGCTACACATTGCACTAGAAGTTTAACTTTTAAGTAATGTCCTGACTGGTAGAAAATCCGAGATAAATTAAGTGAACTCGTTGATGCTTTCAGTGATTCAGCGATCTTAGTGTGAGTATTTCTTGTAGCTAAGGCAGCTTCCACTATCTCTCCGATGAGTAGAGTGGGGAGAGGGAGAGGGGTAGAGTGAGGACATGGAGAGGGGTAGAGTGAGGAGAGGGAGAGGGGTAGAGTGAGGAGAGGGAGAGGAGTAGAGTGAGGAGAGGGAGAGGGGTAGAGTGGGGAGAGGGAGAGGGGTAGAGTGGGGAGAGGAAGAGGGGTAGAGTGGGGAGAGGGAGAGGGGTAGAGTGGGGAGAGGGAGAGGAGTAGAGTGAGGAGAGGAAGAGGGGTAGAGTGGGGAGAGGGAGAGGGGTAGAGTGAGGAGAGGAAGAGGGGTAGAGTGGGGAGAGGGAGAGGGGTAGAGTGGGGAGAGGGAGAGGGGTAGAGTGGGGAGAGGGAGAGGGGTAGAGTGGGGAGAGGGAGAGGGGTAGAGTGGGGAGAGGGAGAAGAGTAGAGTGAGGAGAGGAAGAGGGGTAGAGTGGGGAGAGGGAGAGGGGTAGAGTGAGGAGAGGAAGAGGAGTAGAGTGGGGAGAGGGAGAGGGGTAGAGTGGGGAGAGGGAGAGGGGTAGAGTGAGGAGAGGGAGAGGGGTAGAGTGAGGAGAGGGAGAGGAGTAGAGTGAGGAGAGGGAGAGGGGTAGAGTGGGGAGAGGGAGAGAGGTAGAGTGGGGAGAGGGAGAGGGGTAGAGTGAGGAGAGGAAGAGGGGTAGAGTGGGGAGAGGGAGAGGGGTAGAGTGGGGAGAGGGAGAAGAGTAGAGTGAGGAGAGGAAGAGGGGTAGAGTGGGGAGAGGGAGAGGGGTAGAGTGAGGAGAGGAAGAGGAGTAGAGTGGGGAGAGGGAGAGGGGTAGAGTGGGGAGAGGGAGAGGGGTAGAGTGGGGAGAGGGAGAAGAGTAGAGTGAGGAGAGGGAGAGGGGTAGAAGTCAAGGGATAATTTTTAGCAACAGCCATACAGCCTCGCCCATTAGTGAATTTCGATCTATAAAAAGTACCAATGAGAAAATAGAAAATATGAAAAACGTCGCCGCTGTATTTCGACTTTCAGTTCAACTTCCCATCGTGATCCCATTCGCCGCTCTGCTACCCTGGCTCGGTTTCCTATTCGGCTATATTGTTGCTTTCGTGCTCCGCCTCGGCCGCAAGCAGGCGGTCGCCATCGCCCTTGAGGCCGGCATCCAGAATGTCGGCATCCCCATCCAGGTGCTGCAGTTCTCCATGCCGCAGCCGGAAGGCAGCCTGGCCGGCATTGTGCCACTAATCGTTGTGATCATCACCCCGATGCCGCTCTACATCCTGCTGGCTATCAAGAAGATTCGCGAACGCTTGAACCGCGACCGTCAGTACGAGATGGAAGGCCAACAGGAAGGCGACGGCACCGAGGTCTCCGCCTACTCCGCTAACAGTGACGCCTTCAGAGCCGAAGGTCTGAAGAGCGGGCTGAGCATTGATCTGTCCGACTCTGGTGCGGCCATCCAGCATACCAAGTCCACCGAGAATTTGGTGCCCCTTGAGCGGAAGCTTTAATTGGGCGGCGCAGATTTTCTACGCAAAAACATAATAAAATTGCGATGAATCTGATAGGCTTGTTCTGTGCGCAACCAAGAGGTTTCAATAAGGCCGAAACACAATTTTTGTTGCATGGTAAGAATATGGAATGCGACCGTTCAAGAAGCCTACTCGAAATGAGTTCAAAAGATTTCTAACTGTACTTGTATAATATTTTCTTCGCGCTGATCAGTATTATAATGAATCAAATTTTTTGGCATAAAAATATTTGATTTTTTACGTTGATAATGCAACAATACAGAGATAATTTATCGTCTTATAATATACTTTAAATCTCTCGACCAAAGTGAATCGAATAAATATTTTAAAGGCCAAATCCTTCACAACGATACCATCTGGTTGCATTGGTTTAGGATTGAATTTTTTACGATTAAAGAAAGATACGAGGCTTTGATTGACAACAACTACTAATGGTAAAATTAACCAGTTTTTTACGAATAAAAAAATTACATGTAAAGTGAAAACAGCACGCAGGCCAGATGCAAATAGAAGCGATGGACTCAAACAACATCTAAAAGTGTCTTTAAAGGTGAAAAATTATATTAAGAATTGCTAAAAATCCCTGTTTATAAATATATTTGCTCATGCTGCTGAGTAACTTTTCTAAAGATGATTAGCACAAAGCTGAACTTCGCATATTGCCACGGATAAAACTCGTGACTACAAGTCTAAAATTGATAGTTTTACTCCTTATGTAAAGAAAAAGATCACAGGTACACTTAGTCCATTCGAATTATCAGCAAGCACGCGCACAATAATACATAAAATGAGAGAATAATACGAGCTCTTACATACCAAAAGGATATATTGCTTCATTAAAAAAGCCTATTTAAATTAGTATAAATGTTATTCGGTAGAACAAGAGGGAAGAAGTCCGGCCTCCTGAGCCAGGAAGCGGAAGTACGAGTCCTGCTTGGCCAGCAGCTCCCGAGGAGGCCCGAACTCTCGGATCCGACCGCTGTCCAGCACCATCACCCGGTCCGAGTCCATGATGGTGGCCAGGCGATGCGCGATTATGATCACGGTGCTGTCGGCGAACTGCTGTCTCACCGTCGCCATGATCAGCGAGTCCGTCTCCAGGTCGACGGCAGCTGTGGCCTCGTCCAGAACGAGGAGCCGACTGCGTCGCATCAGCGCCCTGGCCAGACACACGAGCTGTCGCTGTCCCACTGACAGGTTCGCGCCGCCCTCTCCGCACTCGTGCGCCAGTCCGGCTGCCAGACCGCGAGCCCAGCTCGACAGATGCGCCGCATCCAGAGCAGCCCACAGCTCCTCGTCCGTGCGCTGGTCGAACGGGTCCAGGTTGGACCTCAGACTGCCGCTGAACACAGTCGGCTCCTGCGGCAGGATGGTCAGCGCTGAGCGCAGCGAGTGCAGCCCGAGCCGGTCGATTCGGACTCCGTCCACCTCGATGTGCCCGAACGCCGACTCGATCAGACGGAACAGCGCCAACGTGAGGCTGCTCTTTCCCGCTCCAGTTCGTCCCACAATGCCCACCTTGTGACCCGGCTCCAGGCACACGCTGATGCCCTGCAGCACCAGGTCGAGTCCGGGTCGGTAGCGAGTTGCGTAGTTACAGAACTCGACTCGGCCTCTCGAAGGCCAGTCCGAGGGAGGCACCGAGTCCGTTGTCCACGGCGCTTCCGTGTCGAGGCTCGAGTACTCGTTCAGTCTCTCCACAGCAACCGAGTTTGTTTCAAGTTTCGTCAACTCTTGGACTGTCCAGTTTAGAACACTAGATATTTGCAGAGCGTATGATACGGATAGTCCAACCAGGCCAGGGGTCAGAGAATCCCGACCAAGGACTGACAAAAGTGCAGCAATCACCACTGCCGCTGTTCCAAGAAGCTCCAATCTGAAGCCAAGCCACCTGTTTGACGCCAGCTTCAAGAAGTAAAACCTGCGGTGTTTGCAAAAAGAAAGCAAGGTGCAAGGCTACCGTAGTCAGTAAAAAAACTGAAAAATTCATGCTGAGAAGGACAAACCTTGAATTGTTATCCACTCGAAAATCCGATATTCCCACGAAGCGCTGCTGTTGACGAAATGCTCGGATGACTGCGGCGCCAGCGATGGACTCGCTAAAGTTTGTGAGAATCGGCGATCTCGATCTGGAATCCAGGCGACGACTTTGACGAGAGATGGGCAGGTAGAAGGCCTGAATGGCGGTGTAGATAATTCCCAGCGGCACCACAGCACCCAGGAAGATGGGGGTCGAGTAAGTGATTACAATTATGCACGACATCGTTGCCATTATGCCTTCCAAAAAATCATTAGTTATCATTGGTAGATCACGGTCGAGCACATCCAAATCTTTGCTGAATTTGTTAAGAATTCTTCCCGTAGGAGTGGTGTCGAAAAAGCTCATGGGAACACGGAACAGACGACTCAACAGAGACTGGTGAATCAAGCGCGAGGCCCTTAACCCTGAAAAGACCCCCAGCACTGCATAGGATGCTACAAAAGTAACTATTCCACCTCCGAATATTCCGTATATATTTACATAGTACTTATTACGCTCTTGAAGGTAGGCTGAGTTGTTCAAGTTGTTCGTGACGGTCGCATTTGAAAAAATCGGGTCTGAGGTCCACGAGGACAGCCACACGCTGCTGGCAACGTTGACCGCCGTGTAGCCGAGATGCGCCAAAATCGTCATCAGGACCAGGTGATATCCGCGGGCCGCGATGTAAAACAGATATGACTTGAAGGACACACTTCCAGACTCCATGGTCTCTTCGTCGATTAATCTTCCAGCTCCCTTATCAGTTTTTCTGCTTTCTGCCATGCTCTTTGTGATACTCAATTGGCTCGTCCTTAAAACGATAAAAGGTAAAAGGTACGAGTATACGAAACAAAGAAAAAAATCTTTATTTGTTCTTAAGAACAACCAGAAAAACTCACTTAGAATTCTGCCGAACAGTTGACGGTCTCTTCGAGTCAAGCCTACGGGCAGCAACGGAGCGGTGGCTACCGAAGGAGCTGGATTTCTGACGGGCATTTTGAGGTGGACTGTGAGATGCCCCTTCAGATGCAGAGCTCGTGCAACTTGCCAGTCTCTGTAAAATCCTCGCCTTCTCTGCCCTCAGCTCTTCGTCTTCCTCTTCATCGAGAGCGTCTTCTAAAGCGTCTGCAATCGAGACGCTGACATCGCGAGATCTGGACGCTTGCTTTCGCTCTTCGTCGCGCAGGAAGAACTCCTTCAGGAAGCTCGCGAACGGTCCGTCGTGATCGAGCAGATTCTCGTAGCTTCCCTGCTCACTGATGCGGCCGTTGTCAATCACGATGATCTTGTCCACGTGAGGCAGCCAGTGGATTCCGTGAGTGACAAGAACTCGAGTTTTGTGCTGCAGAAGACCGGAACGTCCGATCACCTGGAAACCAAATTTCCGCATAAATTTTTACTACTGTTGATCAAGAGACTACGAGTACCAGAGACGAGTGGCAAATGCTACTCCACTTCAGCACTGACCTCATGGAACAGCTTCTTGCCCACATGCGAGTCCACCGCGGCCAGAGGATCGTCCAACAGGTAGATGTCGCTGTCCTGGTACACCGCCCTCGCTAGACTCACTCGCTGCTTCTGACCACCGGACAGGTTGATGCCGCGCTCTCCGATCTCAGTGGCGTCGCCTGCACTCAGAAGCTGCAAGTCCTTCTCCAGCTGGCACGCGCGCACCACTTCATCGTAGCGAGCTTGGTCGAAGTCCCGACCGAACAGGATGTTGTCTCGAACGGTGAGGTTCTGGATCCAGGCCTCTTGAGGCACGTAGGCTACTGTACCCTGTAAATTCAAGCATTTTTTACCATATTTGCATAATTCTGACAGTACATGTTAGGTTTTTGCACTTTAGGAAGGCTACCGAGAACTCACCCGAGTTGTGACGCTGCCCGAGAATTTGATCGTCTCGCCCAGAATCGACTGCAACAGGGTGGACTTTCCGCAACCGACTTTGCCAACGATGGCAATGAGCTGTCCTTCAGGCACTATAATGTTGACGCTGAAAAATTGTGAACAATTCGCATAAAGGACAATTATTGGAGTTGTTCGTAAGAAAGCTTTTTTTCCTAAAATACACATGATTGAACCCTAAGTCTAACTATTAAAATCGTTGACTACCAAAAGTTGGCTTCATATTCCCTCTGCTTGTGTTCACATCCCATAACAACGCTAACCCTTTGTTCCATTCTACACCAAGTAAGCTTTCAGCATAGTAGACAAAGGTGCGCTGTCCCTTACTGATGCTTGTCAGTCGCAACTTCCCAAAACGACTCGACTCTGAAGGGTGAGGACTGAGAAAATACATCCCAACAAATAAACTCCCATCTATGCCAAAAATCGTCATAGAATTAAGTGATCACTTCAATACATCAATCATAAATCATTCACCTGGCTAAGTTACCAAGCACTTACTCTTTGAGCATCGGCTGCGAGTCCACTCGAATCCATCCAAAAGAGGCGCTTTCGATTTCTATTGGATTGATACCTTGAATAATTTACAATAAGTGCATGTTTTTCATTTTTTTCGAAGTTTTCAGGAAAAATAGATAGTAATTAGAAGGTTAGGAGTACCTGGACTGCTTGGAAGCCTCAGCACACTTGATTCGTCAATATCATATTCAAACAGAAAACTTTGAATTCTCTTTAACGACACATAGGCCTGCATTGTTGGCAAGAATTAAAATTGCGTCTTATATCACAGTTACTTCTGTGAGCCTGTTTCTCGAACCAAGACTCAATTAGAATTAAACTTATAAAAATTATCCAGAGGATTTATTCACAAGTTTCTTCGGGTTCCCCCTAATTTGCACTAAACAAGGTCAAAAAATCTAAACAGTTTTGTCGGACTTAAAAACTGTCAAAACTGTAAAAACTCCTGACCAGTCAAATCGTGACATAATGTAGTAAATTACCGTGCTCCAATTAAGACAAAGTTTATGACAGGGGCGTAGCTTAGCTCACTAAATTATACGTTTATACAATTTAAGCTTCAAGAAATACGAAAAACAGTACTCACATTGACACATTTCGTAATTGTCCAAGGCAGCACCATAATAGGCACACGCACTATATTAAACAGCGTCAGAGACACGAAGGCCTTGCTGGCGGTGAGCACGTTATCGTCTCCCGAGTAAATGTATGTTGTAAGGGTGACTACCAAAACAAGAAATGGAGCTATTGTCCACAAAATTATGACAACGGAGAACAAGTAGGACATCTGACCGAGGAACCCGACTTCTTTGCGTCTTACTTGAGTAATTTTCCGCTGAAAAGGCGGCTCCCATGCGTACAGCTTGATAACCTTCATCGCGTTGAGCACCTCATTGAGAAACTTCAGACGCTCGTCCTTGCTTTGCATTTCTTTCGTTTCCCACTTCTGCGTTTTGGCCATGATAAAAAAGTTAAACGGTATTAATACAACAAATACAGCGATACCAGCAAGAACCGCAGTGCCTAGCTGATCCCACAGCATTACAAGAGCGATCACAATCTGGACAGGAGACACCAGCATGGCCCAGAAGAATGCTGCAGTTTGAATTGATTTTTCTATTAGCTCAATATACGGATGCCAGATAAATTCATAAGATTGAAAACTTACGCATTGAGTCGGCAATTTTGTTTGAGTCGACTGTCATAAGATTAACGATTTCACCGACCGTAGATCTGGCCCTCGATTCTTGAGTGAGCGTCAGAGACTAAAAGAGTTTGTTTCAATTTGATCGGAAACATCATTGCGCCAAGTACGTACGAGCTCGAATAAGGAAAAATAAAAGCTATACTACCTTTCGATAAATTGAGGCAATCAATGCAGACCTAACTTTAAGGCTGCACGTGTAGCTAAGCTGATATGAAGCGTGGTTAATAATGCTATTCACCACAGCAACAAGAAAGAACAGAAAGGTGTAAAGTATGCCGTGCCACATCTCTTCTTCGCTGCTCGCAAAGTTAATCAGGCTTTCTAGCAGAAACGGGTTTGCAAATGCCAACAATCCGAAGATCAACATCATCGACCAAGAAAGCAATAGCTGACCGCCGAATGCTTTCCAAAGTGCCGGAAGCAGTTTGCGTCGGTGGACACCTCCAGTGCCGTCTCTGCTGCTGCCAACGCGTTGCTGCTCGTCCTCCGAGTCGAACAGCCGCTCCGTGTCCGAGTTGACTCGGTCAGAAAAGCTCCGATTCTCGCGCTGATCTCCTGAGCTCCGTGCCGCCGCCCTCGGAGGCGGAAAGTGTCGGACGAACTCCCCGTGCACAGTCCGCACTCGCAGTGACGGGTCCAACCGGTCCACGTCCGCCTCTTCGATCTCCTTCCTGTAGGCGTTCAGCACCGATCGGTCAAGCCACGAAAACGTCAGTCGGGAAACGATTGACGAGCGACATTCGGCGAACACAGGCTGTCGCTCTGTCGATGTCGCTGCAGGTGACGTGTCCTCCGCGGGGTCTTCAGGCGTCAAGCCGGAGTCGTAGATGCAGGTGAGGACCAGCTGAGCTAGCAGGAGCGCAACGTACGATGCGAACGTAACCACGCCGTAAACGTCCGAAACTGAGCCCTGCAAGGCAGAAAAGCTCTAGCATTTACACAAACTGTACTCATAATTCGCATTTATACTACTGAAATCATTCCAACTCACAGCATCGATGGATGTGACGATCCTGTTGTACAGCACTGGCACCGATACGAGCAGTGACGCAACGTAGAAGAAGAACATCACTGCTGATGCGCCAACCAGCCTCGTCTGCTCCACTGAGTGCACAACCAGACACACAATCTGAGTGTAGAGAGTGTTTGGTCGAAGGGACTCCCGTGAGATCTCTAACATCAGCTCCTAGACTCCCACGAGCTCCAACTCACCAGTGCTACAACCAGCACACTCGGCGATACGTAGCTGATCGCATCCGGTTCGCCTCCGCTCGCCTCCTCTGACGCAGCTTTCAACAGGTCCATGAACGGAGCGACAGCTAGAAGCGCTGCTACCAGCTGCAAATGGTCGGACCAGCCAGTTTTCTCTCGTTCATGCACTGCCTCAATGCGAGTGAAGTCAGATTTACCAGCTGACTGATAACTCACCACTTTTGCAGTGAACAGTCGAGTCCATCTGACTGAGTGAGTCGGAAACGACCTGAGGTACAGGAGGTACGGGATGAACAGGAGCAGCAGGACAGCTGCTGGCAGGGCGATCACGGACTTGCAGAAGCAGTCGGTGAACACAGGCCTGGGGCTGTTCCAGCTCTCCGACTCGTCCTATAGAACAAATTTTAGTAAATCTCATAATCCCAAAAGCACTCATAAGCAATGGATTTTTCATTTTTTTAAAGTCACCGTGTGCTCCTCTGATTGGTGCGAGAGGTCGAAGCAGATCTTCTTTTCTCTGGTGTTAGTTAAGCGACTTCACGCGTTTTTATACACCTCCGATTAGTGTCTGTCTAAGTTCGTGAAGCTGAAAGCCTTTCTTTCTCTATCTTTATGCCCTCTCAAACTCATCTATCAGTGTTGATTGGATGGCGTGTCTGCAAGCAGTTTAGCCCTATTTGCCACCTTTAACTTTAGCCCTGCTTGAAACTTCTAGGCTTGACATCGGTAAGCCTTTGTTCTGTGGGATTCGTGCTAGCCATAGGCATACCAGAGGGAGTGTGCGTCTTTCGCCAATTCCTGAAATATCTCGGCATCGTCAGCTTTGCTGGTTGCTAGAAGCATCCGAGCCCCATAGCGACAAAATGATAGGTTTCCAAATCTGAAACAGCTTGAAAAAACTTACAAAAAGTACTGTGGTGCAGAATCCTGTGAAGTTTACCGGCATTGCTTCAGTTTTAATGGTAATTTCTTTTATGAATTTGCAGCTTTATAGACCTAGAGTTTTCTCCTTGTCTGCCTTAGACATTTGAATGAAGTTTCTGAATGGCCATGGTTTGCCAGCTGGCGTAAATAGCAGTATTGGCAGCGTACATTGGGGTGGGCGTCAATAACGCTACCACCTATCTAGAATTTCATAGTGATGTTGCAAGTCAAGAAAGGGAATGCAATGTTCGCAGGCTAAGTACTGCAAAACTGCTCATTCCAGTCGCGCTTATCTAATCGTAATCTCGGGTGCAGCGGGGTCTTGTCCCTGCTAATTGAAACACATCTGACTGGGTGAAATACAAGCGTACATTGGGACTTCTACTGTCTGACTGGTGATGCTTTTTGGCTCACGTACTTTCAAGGAAAGTGCTACAATACTGAATTTTAAAATACATATGCGATGGAACTGCTAGAAGAACTGACTTCACTTCTGTTGTTTTCGCAACATACGTAGTTTTGTATATCATATGATAATAGCCATTTAGTCAGCATTCTATGGACAGAATGTCAGAGGCACGATGGCCCTCTGCGTAGCTACTGCAGCTGCGCCATAGACAAAGTGTATGAAAAGCACACTCCTTCGTGTTACAATGGTCCCGAGGCGAGCGAAGCGATTCAGTCTGAGGACCAATCAAACGACATCAGGGCTGTTGACTGGGCCATAGACATCAGATTCATTACTCAAAAAGAGCCCATTAAACGTCAATTAAATAAGCAAGGGGATTTTATTTACGACAGACCTCTTGACAAGGTGATCACCTCAGTGCCCAGCCGCAGGTAGTTACACCGGGGGCACTATCATAAACACGACACTTCACAACGTCAACACATGCAGGCACTTTCACAAGCACGACACTTCATAAGCACGTTGTGAAGTGTCGTGCTTGTGAAGTGTCGTGCTTATGAAGTGTCGTGCTTGTGAAGTGTCGTGCTTATGAAGTGTTGTGCTTATGAAGTGTCGTGCTTATCAAGTGTCGTGCTTATGAAGTGTCGTGCTTATGAAGTGTCGTGCTTATGAAGTGTCGTGCTTGTGAAGTGTCGTGCTTGTGAAGTGTCGTGCTTATGAAGTGTCGTGCTTATGAAGTGTCGTGCTTGTGAAGTGTCGTGCTTATGAAGTGTCGTGCTTGTGAAGTGTCGTGCTTATGAAGTGTCGTGCTTATGAAGTGTTGTGCTTATGAAGTGTCGTGCTTATGAAGTGTCGTGCTTGTGAAGTGTCGTGCTTGTGAAGTGTCGTGCTTGTGAAGTGTCGTGCTTATGAAGTGTCGTGCTTATGAAGTGTCGTGCTTGTGAAGTGTCGTGCTTATGAAGTGTCGTGCTTATGAAGTGTTGTGCTTATGAAGTGTCGTGCTTATGAAGTGTCGTGCTTGTGAAGTGTCGTGCTTGTGAAGTGTCGTGCTTGTGAAGTGTCGTGCTTATGAAGTGTCGTGCTTGTGAAGTGTCGTGCTTGTGAAGTGTCGTGCTTGTGAAGTGTCGTGCTTGTGAAGTGTCGTGCTTATGAAGTGTCGTGCTTGTGAAGTGTCGTGCTTGTGAAGTGTCGTGCTTATGAAGTGTCGTGCTTGTGAAGTGTCGTGCTTGTGAAGTGTCGTGCTTGTGAAGTGTCGTGCTTGTGAAGTGTCATGCTTATGAAGTGTCGTGCTTGTGAAGTGTCGTGCTTGTGAAGTGTCGTGCTTGTGAAGTGTCGTGCTTATGAAGTGTCGTGCTTGTGAAGTGTCGTGCTTGTGAAGTGTCGTGCTTATGAAGTGTCGTGCTTATGAAGTGTCGTGCTTGTGAAGTGTCGTGCTTATGAAGTGTCCTGCTAAATGCATTTGTCGACGTTGTGAAGCGTCGAGGTTATGCAGCCACCCGTTCCACCATCCCGCCAATATTAGCTGGTGGACTGAAGCAATTCAGCATTAATTACGAGCTACATTGCTCAATTGAAAGCAGACAATTTGTTTCTTTAAGTTAAGCATCAAACCAAGTCTTACAAATCTACCGTACTTTTAGATACGCCCGAAAAATTTATGATGCCTTAGATAATGTAATCTTGATCGAAAAGTGCATCGCATAATACTTTTTCGCACATAATTTTTTTCTGATTCAGTCTCAAAACTTGACGCATTCTTCAGTTCAGCCTTCGCCTTAGCGAATCGCTGAAAGTTAACTTGAACTGATTTACAGTCGTGTTTCTATTCACCTGTAGTGAATTTGGATGCTTCAAGTAACAGACTTAAACAAAATGAAATGATGTCCTAGTTAAAATTAGGAAACCATCTGGTGCCCATTTTGCCGCTTATTAGTAAGAATAGTGTGTAGAGCGATCGTCGCAGCTGTATAGCAAGGTATAATTTCATAGTACCCATGAGTCCCAGGACACGAGACATGAAAATTGAACTATCGCCATGAATATGCATGTGCCGATCTCTCGACTAACCATGAATCAATCAAATCCATCAATTGTGCTCCATAAAATCTGTCGCTAACTGTGGAGCTCTCTCCAATGCACTGGCATCTACGAGCGTATCACTGGGAAACTAACACTAGGGATCCACAACTGCACAACGTGAGCCGTTCAAGGAAGGAGCGAAACGAAAGCCTCAAATCCCAAAACCTTGGCGGCGGAGATATTGTCATAGCCAGCACGAGAATTATTTAGCTCTCGCAAGCTGCAATTTGAAATCTGATTAATGACTAAGGTACACTTCGATCGTCAAACTGCGCCAGTGCGCAAATCAACGAACGCCTTGACAACCGGCACTGGGACACCAGCGGCAGTTCTGTGGGGACAGCTGTGGGGCCAAACAGTCGCGCCAAACGGTGGCAGTCAACGGCCTCAAGCTTCTCTCATGCCGGTAGGCGGATGAAGCCGGTGTGGCGCAATTCTTCAAAAAAGTACATCGAAAACGCCATGACTTTTGTACTCTTATCAACATTCTGTCTCTGTTCTGCTATTTTGTTTTATGCTTGCTTATTTCACCCTAAGAACACGAAGGACGAGAAACTTTTTGACCCTGGCACACTTACCGAAATATTGACTGTACAAATTTCGGCTGTACATTCAGCTGCCTGCGTGTACACTAAAAATTTAGGGCTGAGAGGAACTGAGTACTAGTAGAGAGCAAAACGTACAAAGGGTGTGGGGAGGAAGGGCTCACCAACCAGTACACTTGCATTTAGCCATTCAAGCCTAACCTTCATCAAAAGCCCTACAACGCAGAGGGAGTCTACGTGTGCATACTATTTATCTAAGGACAGCTAAGCGTTCAGTGCCTGCTCGTACTGCCTACAGCAATGCAGTTGCGGATCTGTCGCGAGGTGGAGTAAGGCCGGCCATTCAAAGGAGTAGTAAGTGTCCTAATATCTGCTTTTATTGTTGCAAATATAGGTACCTGACATGTCTCTAGAAAATAAAACTGAAAACACACTCGTAAAATGCCTTAAAATGGGAGAAATCTGTAGACTTAATATAGTACATACTTTATGAGTCGTAAATTACAATTTTATATTCCCTAAAATTCACATCCCCTGAACTCTATGACATACGTGAGACGGCAAATTCTATGGCACCTGAGCTGCTATCAGAGTATCATAATAAAAAACATGTCTAACAGGCAACCAACCTCTTTTTCTGCGATGAAAGGACCACAATAGTTATGCCCACTTTCGATATTGATATATTGATAACTTCTGCATGTGTAACTGAGTGTTTATCAGATCTAGAGAATCTGGAGAATTGGAAATTGTGTCAAGTTCCACGCTGTTTACTAAATATTTACCAACACCACTTCTTCATTCTTAGAATGCTCATTACCGAAGACGGCTGAAACTAAAAAGAACAATATGACATTCAATCTTACGGGATTCTGCAGGGAAGTTTTATTTGTAAGTGATACAAACTTTTTCGCGCTCAGGAACAACCATGTAAAATTGCTGGTTCACTAAAGAGCGTTCTCGTTACGCACTTTGCTTATTCAGGACGAGTCAGTGAGCTGGAACAGCCCCAGGCCTGTGTTCACCGACTGCTTCTGCAAGTCCGTGATCGCCCTGCCAGCAGCTGCCCTGCTGCTCCTGTTCATCCCGTACCTCCTGTACCTCAGGTCGTTCCCGACTTACTCAGTCAGATGGACTCGACTGTTCACTGCAAAAGTGGTGAGTTATCAGTCAGCTGGTAAACCTGACTTCACTCGCATTGAGGCAGTGCATGAACGAGAGAAAACTGGCTGGTCCGACCATTTGCAGCTGGTAGCAGCGCTTCTAGCTGTCGCTCCGTTCATGGACCTGTTGAAAGCTGCGTCAGAGGAGGCGAGCGGAGGCGAACCGGATGCGATCAGCTACGTGTCGCCGAGTGTGCTGGTTGTAGCACTGGTGAGTTGGAGCTCGTGGGAGTCTAGGAGCTGATGTTAGAGATCTCACGGGAGTCCCTTCGACCAAACACTCTCGACACTCAGATTGTGTGTCTGGTTGTGCACTCAGTGGAGCAGACGAGGCTGGTGGGCGCATCAGCAGTGATGTTCTTCTTCTACGTTGCGTCACTGCTCGTGTTGGTGCCAGTGCTGTACAACAGGATCGTCACGTCCATCGATGCTGTGAGTTGGAATGATTTCAGTAGTATAAATGCGAATTATGAGTACAGTTTGTGTAAATGCTAGAGCTTTGTTGCCTTGCAGGGCTCAGTTTCGGACGTTTACGGCGTGGTTACGTTCGCATCGTACGTTGCGCTCCTGCTAGCTCAGCTGGTCCTCACCTGCATCTACGACTCCGGCTTGACGCCTGAAGACCCCGCGGAGGACACGTCACCTGCAGCGACATCGACAGAGCGACAGCCTGTGTTCGCCGAATGTCGCTCGTCAATCGTTTCCCGACTGACGTTTTCGTGGCTTGACCGATCGGTGCTGAACGCCTACAGGAAGGAGATCGAAGAGGCGGACGTGGACCGGTTGGACCCGTCACTGCGAGTGCGGACTGTGCACGGGGAGTTCGTCCGACACTTTCCGCCTCCGAGGGCGGCGGCACGGAGCTCAGGAGATCAGCGCGAGAATCGGAGCTTTTCTGACCGAGTCAACTCGGACGCGGAGCGGCTGTTCGACTCGGAGGACGAGCAGCAACGCGTTGGCAGCAGCAGAGACGGTACTGGAGGTGTCCACCGACGCAAACTGCTTCCGGCACTTTGGAAGGCATTTGGCGGTCAGCTAGTGCTGTCCTGGGCAATCGTTATGATTCACGGCCTGTTAGAGTTTGCCAACCCTCTGCTGTTGGAGAAGCTTATAAAGTTTTCCGAAGGAGATGAACTTTTGTGGCATGGTTTCCTGTACACCTTTCTATTCTTTTGCGTAGCTCTGCTCAGTAGCCTGTCCTTTCACAATTCTTGTCAGATCAGTCTAATGAGTGGAGTCAAATTTCGGTCAGCGCTTATTGCTGCTATCTATCGAAAAGTGAGTTTAAGTGATACGGATTTTCGCATTAATGCGTAGCACAAATAGACGATCAAGATAAGTTGCTGACAGAATTCCTATTCTTGAAACTATTGATGGCGAATTTTAAATTAATCTTGTGCATTTCAGTCGCTTTCGCTGACTATAGAGGCCCGAACTCGATCGACAGTTGGCGAAATCGTTAACTTACTGACGGTGGATTCAAACAAAATAGCCGACGCAATACGTAAGAAGTTGCCGCTTTATGATGTAAAATATTTCAATTTAATATAGTAAACTGACGGGAAAAATGTCAACTGTGTGTTCTACAGCCTTCCTCTGGGTTGTCCTGGTGTCGCCAGTGCAAATCGTGCTCGCGCTGGTTATGCTGTGGGCGCAGCTGGGCATCGCCGTGCTGGCAGGAATCGCAGTATTCCTTGTCATCATACCTCTCAATGCCGTCATTATGATCAAGTCGCAAAGTCTTGAGGAGCGAGAGATGAAAACTAAAGACGAGCGGATGAAGCTGCTGAATGAAGTGATCAACGCGATGAAGGTGATCAAGCTGTACGCGTGGGAGCCGTCGTTTTGGAAAAAGATTGATCAAGTCCGCAGCAAAGAAGTTGGTTTGTTGGCCAAGAATTCCTATTTGATGGTACTAGTGATCATCTCTTGGACTGTAGCCCCATTCCTGGTCATGATGATCACTTTCATAACGTACATCTACACGGGCGAGGATCACGTGCTGACTGCCAGCAAGGCGTTTGTTTCATTGACTCTGTTCAACATACTTCACTTTCCTATCGCTGTGCTACCTTGGACAATAACGGAGTCAGTTAATGTAAGTACTGTGCGATCGTGTCACTTGAAGTCATTTTTTAGAAGAAAAACATATTGTTAAAAACGGATCAGCATTTCTTCAGGCTTACGTGTCGCTGAAGCGGATTCAGAGATTTCTTAACGAAGACGATATCGACGAGGCCACTGTATTGAGGTTGCCTACGTCTGGTGAATAATATGCTTGTAATTTTCAAATATCATTTTTGCACATTTCATCGTCTCAAACTGACACAATTCATCGAAAATCATCATTTATTGGACAGAAGGCGACGCTGCAGTCATCGAAATTTCCAATGGATCCTTTGCATGGAAAAAAGACGAAGAAGAAGAGGCTTTGCTTAAAAAGTGATATAAAATTTTTTAGCTCTTGAATTAGCTCATTGCTTCATGTATTTAACTGTGTTGGATTGGCATTGCACTTTCTTGAATAAACTCATGGCTTTCAGCGTAGACATGTCCGTAGCCAGGGGCGCGCTACTGGCGATCGTTGGCCGAGTTGGTTGCGGCAAGTCGTCACTTCTGCAATCAGCCTTGGGTGAAACTGTACGGCTGAGTGGCAGCGTCACTTTGAAGGTAAATCAGTTTATAGCTAGTTGTCACACACTTTCACGGATCTCGCATTACATTGTGTCGGGGTAAAATCAGTCGTCGAGAAATTATTTTAATTTTGCATTAATTTTGCAGTCATTTGCAGCTTTTAATTTCCCGCCATCAATCTTAGCTTAGCCTGCCAATTACTGAATGGACGTACTTTAACAATTCAGTGCATACTTAGGCACCATATTGGAAACTTTTTGGAAAAGCTTCTTCAGCTTTTGCGCAATACAAAAGGCTAGTTTATGCCTCGTTACGACACACTAAAACCGATTCTGCCCTACCCTCGGTATTTGGCATTGAGTCCTACTTGAAATTACTTACGTAATCACCATTAGGTATTGTTATTCACTTATCACTTATCATTGTTGAAGGGCTCAGTAGCTTACGTGCCCCAAGAGGCCTGGATCCAGAACCTCACCGTTCGAGACAACATCCTGTTCGGTCGGGACTTCGACCAAGCTCGCTACGATGAAGTGGTGCGCGCGTGCCAGCTGGAGAAGGACTTGCAGCTTCTGAGTGCAGGCGACGCCACTGAGATCGGAGAGCGCGGCATCAACCTGTCCGGTGGTCAGAAGCAGCGAGTGAGTCTAGCGAGGGCGGTGTACCAGGACAGCGACATCTACCTGTTGGACGATCCTCTGGCTGCGGTGGACTCGCATGTGGGCAAGAAGCTGTTCCATGAGGTACAAAGCAACTAACAAGTGACAATAAATGGAAAGAATGCTTACAAGTTTCTTAACACTGTACATGTTTAAAAATAAAGCGAAAACAAGCAATGATAAAGAAATCCTACCAAACGATAGGTTATAGGCAACTCAGGTCTGCTGCGAAACAAAACTCGAGTTCTCGTCACTCACGGAATCCACTGGCTGCCTCACGTGGACAAGATCATCGTGATTGACAACGGCCGCATCAGTGAGCAGGGAAGCTACGAGAATCTGCTCGATCACGACGGACCGTTCGCGAGCTTTCTGAAGGAGTTCTTCCTGCGCGACGAAGAGCGAAGGCAGGCATCCAGATCTCGCGATGTCAGCGTCTCAATGTTGGACACGGCATTTGAAACTGCGGTGACTGAAGACACTTGTGATGAAGACGATGATTTGAAAGCTGAAAAGGAAAGAATTTTTCAAAGGCTGGCCAGTCACAGTGGAGGACAAGTTTTGATTGGAAACCCGAGTGTGCAGTGCGAGACTAACCAGCGACAATCGCCTCCTTCACTTGCTTCACCTGCTGCTCCCAGACTGTCCAGCTCCGTTGGCAGCTGCTCCTCGGATGCATCTGAGCGGATCGACTCAAAGAGGCCTCCTACTCTGCGTCAGGCATCCAGGTCAGTTCAATGGGATTTTTTATCACTCCTCTTACGTCTATCTAGGTCGAAAATCCCCCGACAAATCGTTATGTATTCAAGAGGGCGTAGAAAAAGCGTTTTAATTATGCACTTTATCGTAAATAGTAAAGAGGAATGTTTAAGCAATGCTGTACTTTTTAGAGTAATTATGATATTTAATTCTGGCACGCAGGGCGTACGAGACAGCTCAGGAGTTAAAGCCAGCGAATCAATCTTCTTTGACCCCTTCTACCGAAGAAGATGGAAAGCTAATAGAAGAAGAAACCATGGAGACAGGAAGAGTTTCACTGAAATCGTATGCTTGCTACATTGCAGCGCGCGGGCTGCATTTCATGATTTTAATGTCGTTGCTGCATGCGAGCTTCTCCGCGGTAGAAGTGGTCAGCAACATTTGGCTATCAACTTGGACATCCGATCCGATGTTTAGCAATGCGAGTGTCACTGGAAACCCCAACAGCTCAGTTTTCCTGAGGGAATTAAACGAATACTACATTGAGATCTACGGAACTTTTGGCATTGTTGTTGTCCTACTTGTAGCTGCCTTCGCTCTCACCGAGGCCCTGTCTTCTTTGCGAGCTTCTCGGTTGATTCACAGCTCCTTGCTGACCAGCCTCTTCCACGCTCCGATGAGCTTCTTTGACACGACCCCAACAGGCAGGATTGTCAACAGATTCAGCAAAGACATGGAAGTTGTTGATCACGAGCTCCCGATGGTCATCAATGATTTCTACGAATGCTTCATGTCCAGCTTGTCCTGCATCGTCGTGATCTCGTACACCACGCCAATTTTCCTGGCTGCCGTGGTTCCGCTCGGATTGATCTACGCCATCATCCAGGTATTTTACCTGCCAATCTCTCGGCAGAGTCGGCGTTTGGACTCGTGGTCTCGATCTCCCATACTTACAAACTTCAGCGAGTCGATTTCTGGTGCAGCTGTCATCCGAGCATTTCGTCAGCAAACACGTTTCGTTAATATATCAGATATTCGAGTAGACAACAATGCCAGGTGCGCAAAAACGATTTGACTGCTGGATTTATTTATTTAAGACCACAAAAGCCCCCAAAACGATGTTCCGCTGAAAATAATATTGATGGCTTTTTTATATAGTTGCAGTTTTTGAAACTCAAATGTCCTTTAACGGCTTTCTGTAAATTGTTGCCAGTTTTCTGAAAGCGCCAATTAACTCTTTTAAAAAACTGCAGATTCTACTTTCTAAAAGTTGCATCAAACCGCTGGCTTGGTTTCCGGCTGGAGCTGTTAGGCACTGTCGCCGTGACTATCGCCTCATTGTTGGCTGTGCTTGCCCGAGGCTCTTTGACTCCCGGTCTCGTTGGACTATCCGTTTCCTATGCGCTGGACATCTCGAATTCATTAAACTGGATGGTGCGCCAGCTGACTGAGCTGGAGACAGACTCGGTTGCTGTGGAGAGACTGAACGAGTACTCGAGCCTCGACACGGAAGCGCCGTGGACAACGGACTCGGTGCCTCCCTCGGACTGGCCTTCGAGAGGCCGAGTCGAGTTCTGTAACTACGCAACTCGCTACCGACCCGGACTCGACCTGGTGCTGCAGGGCATCAGCGTGTGCCTGGAGCCGGGTCACAAGGTGGGCATTGTGGGACGAACTGGAGCGGGAAAGAGCAGCCTCACGTTGGCGCTGTTCCGTCTGATCGAGTCGGCGTTCGGGCACATCGAGGTGGACGGAGTCCGAATCGACCGGCTCGGGCTGCACTCGCTGCGCTCAGCGCTGACCATCCTGCCGCAGGAGCCGACTGTGTTCAGCGGCAGTCTGAGGTCCAACCTGGACCCGTTCGACCAGCGCACGGACGAGGAGCTGTGGGCTGCTCTGGATGCGGCGCATCTGTCGAGCTGGGCTCGCGGTCTGGCAGCCGGACTGGCGCACGAGTGCGGAGAGGGCGGCGCGAACCTGTCAGTGGGACAGCGACAGCTCGTGTGTCTGGCCAGGGCGCTGATGCGACGCAGTCGGCTCCTCGTTCTGGACGAGGCCACAGCTGCCGTCGACCTGGAGACGGACTCGCTGATCATGGCGACGGTGAGACAGCAGTTCGCCGACAGCACCGTGATCATAATCGCGCATCGCCTGGCCACCATCATGGACTCGGACCGGGTGATGGTGCTGGACAGCGGTCGGATCCGAGAGTTCGGGCCTCCTCGGGAGCTGCTGGCCAAGCAGGACTCGTACTTTCGCTTCCTGGCTCAGGAGGCCGGACTGCTTCCGGGAACTTCTGCGATGTAATTTAGAGCGGACTTTGTTCTATTATTGTGCTGCTTCATTGAAGAAGACTCAAACTTTGGTTTAGAAATTGATAAATGGCAGTAATCTTGTTGAAAATATTAACTGACAAGCGTATGCAAATGGCATGTCCTGCATGGTTAATCGACATAAAGATGACTTGATCTGATGACTCCTTGATTTAGATTTTCTTGCTGTTACATTTTACAATTGCGAAAGAAAGAAATCAGGTTTGTGTTTATGAGATTTATCGGATTTTTGTACAGCTCGATCCGGTTCTTTCCTCTGATTATTTCACTTTGATGACCGTATTAATTAAAACATGGTTTAGAGTAGGTTCTACAGTAACATCGATTAAGTTAGAAATGCATTTGAAAGAAATTTAAATAACAATTTTTAAACCAGAGTTTTAGGCTTATTTTATTATACGGTACGGAAACTGTGCACAAATCAACTGCCGTAGATTTGACTGTCGTAGATTTGACTTTTGTAGATCTGACTGCCGTAGATTTGACTGCCGTAGATTCGACTGCCGAAGATTTGACCGTCGTAGATTCGACCGTCGTAGATTTAAATTCCGTAGATATGACTGCCGTAGATTCGACCGCCGTAGATTTGACTCGTAGATTTGACTGCCGTAGATTCGACTGTTTTAGATTTTAATGCCGTAGATTCGACCGTCGTAGATTTAAATGCCGTAGATTTGACTGCCGTAGATTCGACTGCTGTAGATTCGACTGCCGTAGATTCGACTGCCGTAGATTCGACTCGTAGATTTGACTGCCGTAGATTCGACTGCCGTAGATTCGACTGTTGTAGATTCGACTGCCGTAGATTCGACTGTCGGAGATTCGACTGCCGTAGATTCGACTGCCGTAGATTTGACTGCCGTAGATTTGACTGCCGTAGATTCGACCGCCGTAGATTTGACTCGTAGATTTGACTGCCGTAGATTCGACTGTCGGAGATTCGACTGCCGTAGATTCGACTGCCGTAGATTTGACTGCCGTAGATTTGACTGCCGTAGATTCGACCGCCGTAGATTTGACTCGTAGATTTGACTGCCGTAGATTCGACTGTTTTAGATTTTAATGCCGTAGATTCGACCGTCGTAGATTTAAATGCCGTAGATTTGACTGCCGTAGATTCGACTGCCGTAGATTCGACTGTTGTAGATTCGACTGCCGTAGATTCGACTGTCGGAGATTCGACTGCCGTAGATTCGACTGCCGTAGATTTGACTGCCGTAGATTTGACTGCCGTAGATTTGACTGCCGTAGATTTGACTGCCGTAGATTTGACTGCCTTTGAGTTGACTACCCTAGATTTGACTGCCGTAGATTTGACTGCCGTAGATTTGACTGCCGTAGATTCGACTGCCGTAGATTCGACTGTTGTAGATTCGACTGCCGTAGATTCGACTGTCGGAGATTCGACTGCCGTAGATTCGACTGCCGTAGATTTGACTGCCGTAGATTTGACTGCCGTAGATTTGACTGCCGTAGATTTGACTGCCGTAGATTTGACTGCCTTTGAGTTGACTACCCTAGATTTGACTGCCGTAGATTTGACTGCCGTAGATTTGACTGCCGTAGATTTGACTGCCTTTGAGTTGACTACCCTAGATTTGACTGTCGTAGATTTGACTGCCGTAGATTTGACTGCCGTAGATTTGACTGCCTTTGAGTTGCCTACCCTAGATTTGACTGTTGTAGATTTGACTTTTGTAGATTTGACTGCCTTTGAGTTGACTACCCTAGATTTGACTGCCGTAGATTTGACTGTCGTAGATTCGACTGTCGGAGATTTGACTGCCGTAGATTTGACTGTTGTAGATTTGACTGCCGTAGATTTGACTGCCGTAGATTTGACTGCCGTAGATTTGACTGCCGTAGATTTGACTGCCGTAGATTAGATTTGCAACTTATCTTTCAGTTAGTTTAAACTGCTGATAATTTTTAGATTATTTTGATTGTCTCCGTAGCCCTCTTGGTCATGAAATCAGGATTGGATGCGGAAGCACAGATCAAATGTCCTTTATATACACGCACCAAAGTGAGGATTTTGACGAAGAGGAATATTTAGCATGTGAAATAATCGGATTTCGAATTTTTGAAGCTGTCAAATTTAGAGCGTATGAAAATGAGCCAATGAGAAAAGCTTTCAAAAGCGATATTATGACTTATAATGACAAGCCAGTGCTTTGTTGCTGTCTTTTTTGGTTCAAAATAAAGTTAAACTTGAGCAAAAAGTTTTAAGGAAGGGATGAATATTTTGAAATTTTACTGATTTAATTACAGTTTGGCTTTAGCCATTGGATTCGACGCTTTAAGTTACGAAAAACAAAAGAAAATTTAAACCTATAAATGCGAATATTCTGGCCAACTTTCATTTGTATCGTGCGCTTGTGACTTTTCTTCTTCGGACTATTTTAAACCTCTAATATCTACGAGCGTACACTTTCTGAATGCTTTAACATTTTTTTAGATGAGGGGGGCAGAAAACGATACGTACATTGAAGCCGTACACTAAGGCCAGTGTACACAGAGTAGACAAAACACGCACGCTGAGTGGAAAGAGGCGAGGGGTCTAGCTTTTCCTTTCATACCGTCCAATGTGCGTTCGCATGCATAGTATGAAAATATATGTTCTGTTCCTGTCATGCAGCAGTCTCGATTATGGCTAAAAATCTCATTCAGGCTTTCTTTAAAGCACATGTTTGCAAAGTAAACATCGGGTACCTACCAGTAGGTCAATTACTGGCCTTATCAAGTCTGCAAGTTGTAGCGGCGACTCACTGTGACTTCAGAATGAATAAAAAATAACCTGAAATTGAAGTATTTAACTGGAGTTAGTTCTGCATTCAGCTGCTGTTGATTTAGACTACTCTTACAGTCGCCAATCGTTGATAAACTCGAGTAACTACGGAATACGGTAAAAAATAACATTCATTTTTGCTTCAGCGCCAATTTTTTTTATCTTTTTCCCAGAAATTTCCAGAAAAATTAAGCTTTTACGAGCTAATGGTATAATTTCATCCAGTCCAGCCTCTCAAAAGACGCCATTAATGTTACAGGCACAATGGCACTGCTCTCACAGGGCAGGGCATTACTAATATCGCAGGGCGCCACTTTACTCTCACGGGGCGCCACTGCTCTCACGAAGCGCCACTTTACTCTCACGGGGCGCCACTGCTCTCACGAAGCGCCACTTTCTTACAGGGCGCCACTTTACTCTCACGGGGCGCCACTGCTCTCACAGAGCGCCACTTTCTTACAGGGCGCCACTTTCTTACAGGGCGCCACTTTCTTACAGGGCGCCACTTTCTTACAGGGCGCCACTTTCTTACAGGGCGCCACTTTCTTACAGGGCGCCACTTTACTCTCACAAAGCGCCACTTTACTCTCACGGGGCGCCAATTTACTCTCACGGGGCGCCACTTTATTCTTACGGAGCGCCACTTTACTCTCACGGGGCGCCAATTTACTCTCACGGGGCGCCACTTTACTCTTACGGAGCGCCACTTTACTCTCGCGGGGCGCCACTTTACTTTTCATAGTGCCACTAATGTCAAATTACTATCATAGGGTGCCACTACACCCACAAACAGGGAGTTTCCTCCTAAAAGATTAAAGGGCGCCACTACTTTCACAGGGTGCAACTACTCCCAAAAGCAAAGGGTGGCACTGCCCTCACAGGGTCTTAATGGTCTAGCCACTACTCTTACAGGGCGCCTCCAATCCCACAGGAAACCACTACTCCATAGGGCTGGACTATCTTCATAGATTCCCTACATAAGGGCGCTAGGAGGTCAATGTGTCTCAGTTTGTAAAAGCTAGCAGACGAAAGTTTTTTGTTCGTGTAGATAGCTGAAATGGCATGATTTTTGTTTAAATTTGCCTTTTTTGCTAGACAAAATGTCACTCCATGACTGAATTATCGAATGTAGTGAGAATCCTTCTCAAATCCTTCTCGCAATTCGTTATAAAAAATCCTGGGTATTTTTTAAAACATATGTTTATTGCACTACTAAAGGTTTACTCTCACCAAGTTTGGACGTAATCTTAAGAACCGTTTGTGTTGTGCAATTTGTAATGACGCAGTGTTGAGTCACCAATGAGAAATCTAGTAAAAAATGTTGATTTTGACCAAGAAAACAAATGCCAGGAGCCTAAAGTATAGCTAACTTCCCAGAAGATAGTGGATATAGTGACATCAGGGTTATTGCATGACATTTTGGCCTCCGATTGGAGGAGGAAGAAAACCAAGCGAATTGTCGCTGTGCAGAATTAGTTTTTCTGTGCGCGTTAAACGCGAGAGACCAATGCGACGATTAGATAAGCGAGTCCTGAAATGACTAGTGGCTGCGCCGGGGACCACTGCTTCCAATGTCAGTTTAGGAGGATTGCACCATCATAATGAAATTCAAGATAAACTATTGCTCGCTACGATATATAGCCATTCGGAAACTTATTTTTAGACAGCCACTGCCCCCGGTGTTACTGAATTAAAATTATCTACTTTCTTCGAGCGCAATGCTAGTCAACCTAACAGGGCTCTGTACTGGCGTGTTTTTTGTAAGTTCTTTCACTTTCACTAATGTGTTGCGTTGATAATAAATTTCACTCGTAGACTTACTTTCTGTCACAGTCAAAAACACTAATGACCTTCAGGACGAATCAGTGAGCTGGAACAGCCCCAGGCCTGTGTTCACCGACTGCTTCTGCAAGTCCGTGATCGCCCTGCCAGCAGCTGCCCTGCTGCTCCTGTTCATCCCGTACCTCCTGTACCTCAGGTCGTTTCCGACTCACTCAGTCAGATGGACTCGACTGTTCACTGCAAAAGTGGTGAGTTATCAGTCAGCTGGTAAATCTGACTTCACTCGCATTGAGGCAGTGCATGAACGAGAGAAAACTGGCTGGTCCGACCATTTGCAGCTGGTAGCAGCGCTTCTAGCTGTCGCTCCGTTCATGGACCTGTTGAAAGCTGCGTCAGAGGAGGCGAGCGGAGGCGAACCGGATGCGATCAGCTACGTGTCGCCGAGTGTGCTGGTTGTAGCACTGGTGAGTTGGAGCTCGTGGGAGTCTAGGAGCTGATGTTAGAGATCTCACGGGAGTCCCTTCGACCAAACACTCTCTACACTCAGATTGTGTGTCTGGTTGTGCACTCAGTGGAGCAGACGAGGCTGGTTGGCGCATCAGCAGTGATGTTCTTCTTCTACGTTGCGTCACTGCTCGTGTTGGTGCCAGTGATGTACAACAGGATCGTCACGTCCATCGATGCTGTGAGTTGGAATGATTTCAGTAGTATAAATGCGAATTATGAGTACAGTTTGTGTAAATGCTAGAGCTTTGTTGCCTTGCAGGGCTCAGTTTCGGACGTTTACGGCGTGGTTACGTTCGCATCGTACGTTGCGCTCCTGCTAGCTCAGCTGGTCCTCACCTGCATCTACGACTCCGGCTTGACGCCTGAAGACCCCGCGGAGGACACGTCACCTGCAGCGACATCGACAGAGCGACAGCCTGTGTTCGCCGAATGTCGCTCGTCAATCGTTTCCCGACTGACGTTTTCGTGGCTTGACCGATCGGTGCTGAACGCCTACAGGAAGGAGATCGGAGAGGCGGACGTGGGCCGGTTGGACCCGTCACTGCGAGTGCGGACTGTGCACGGGGAGTTCGTGCGACACTTTCCGCCTCCGAGGGCGGCGGCACGGAGCTCAGGAGATCAGCACGAGAATCGGAGCTTTTCTGACCGAGTCAACTCGGACACGGAGCGGCTGTTCGACTCGGAGGACGAGCAGCAGCGCGTTGGCAGCAGCAGAGACGGTACTGGAGGTGTCCACAGACGCAAACTGCTTCCGGCACTTTGGAAGGCATTCGGCGGTCAGCTAGTGCTGTCCTGGTCCATAATGATGGTCCACGGACTGTTGGCATTTGCAAACCCGTTTCTGCTAGAAAGCCTGATTAACTTTGCGAGCAGCGGAGAAGAGATGTGGCACGGCATACTTTACACATTTCTGTTCTTTCTTGTTGCTGTAGTAAACACTATTACCTTCCACGCTTCGTTTCAACTGAGCCTTACGTGCGGTATCAGATTCAGGTCTGCATTGATTGCTTCGATATATCGGAAGGTAATGACATGACTTTTTCTTGTGGCCAATACATCGTAAGAGAAATTTTAACTGTTCCAATCAAATTTAAAAAACACTTTTAGTCTCTGACGCTCACTCAAGAATCGAGAGCCCGATCTACAGTCGGCGAAATTGTTAATCTCATGACAGTCGACTCAAACAAAATTGCCGATTCGATACGTAAGTTTTCATTTATTGGGCTGGCTTTCTATATATCGTGCTAAAAGTAGCAATAATCCCCCACAACTGCAGCATTCTTCTGGGCCATGCTGGTGTCTCCTGTCCAGATTGTGATCGCTCTTGTAATGCTGTGGGATCAGCTGGGCAGTGCCGTTCTCGCCGGTATCGGCATTTTCGTTGTAATTCTTCCTGTCAATGGTTACATTATGGCTAAGGCGCAGAAAATCGAGGAGAAAGAGATGAAAACCAAGGACGAGCGTCTGAAGTTTCTCAATGAGGTGCTCAACGCGATGAAGGTTATCAAGCTGTACGCATGGGAGCCGCCTTTTCAGCGGAAAATTACTCAAGTACGACGCACGGAAGTCGGGTTCCTCGGTCAGATGTCCTACTTGTGGGCAGTTGTGATCGTTATGTGGACGGTGGCTCCATTTCTGGTGATGGTGGTGACCTTCATTACCTACATCTACTCGGGAGACGATCATGTGCTCACCGCCAGCAAGGCCTTCGTGTCCCTGACGCTGTTTAACATTCTGCGATTCCCTATCACAGTTCTGCCTTGGACAATCACGGAATCAGTAAATGTAGGTGATGTTTGCTTGCTTAGCTTTAATTGCTACCATCCGTGATATTTTACTAACCTTTCTTAACTAAAAAATTCTTTGCCTAACCGTTCGATCTAGGCCTACGTGTCTATCAAACGAATACAAAATTTTCTGCTCGAAGACGACATTGATGAATCCAGTGTGTTAAGGCTTCCTAACAGTCCAGGTAAATTTTGCTATCGAGGTTCTTTTTATTTTAAGGCAGAATTTTAGCATCGTTTATTGCTTCATCTGTTTAACTCACTCACACTCATTTTTTTCAGTTGATAATTCGGTAGAAATTGATGATGCCTCTTTCGGATGGAAACGAGCGGATTCGGAGCCCCTAATTAAAGGGTAATAATATGGCTTTACATCGCACATTTAAGGCTAAATTTTGAGAAACGAGCACTAGCAGTCTCTTTAGTTTTTCAATCTCAATCCGATTCCCTCTGTTCAGTTTAAGCCTAACAGTGCCCAAGGGACAGCTCATTGCCATCGTTGGCAAAGTCGGTTGCGGAAAGTCCACCCTGTTGCAGTCGATTCTGGGCGAGACGATCAAATTCTCGGGCAGCGTCACAACTCGGGTGAGTTTTGGTAGCCTTCCTAAAGTGCAAAAACCTTACATGTACTGTCAGAATGATGCAAATATGGTTATAAAATGCTTGAATTTACAGGGTGCAGTAGCCTACGTGCCCCAAGAGGCCTGGATCCAGAACCTCACCGTTCGAGACAACATCCTGTTCGGTCGGGACTTCGACCAAGCTCGCTACGATGAAGTGGTGCGCGCGTGCCAGCTGGAGAAGGACTTGCAGCTTCTGAGTGCAGGCGACGCCACTGAGATCGGAGAGCGCGGCATCAACCTGTCCGGTGGTCAGAAGCAGCGAGTGAGTCTAGCGAGGGCGGTGTACCAGGACAGCGACATCTACCTGTTGGACGATCCTCTAGCCGCGGTGGACTCGCATGTGGGCAAGAAGCTGTTCCATGAGGTCAGTGCTGAAGTGGAGTAGCATTTGCCACTCGTCTCTGGTACTCGTAGTCTCTTGATCAACAGTAGTAAAAATTTATGCGGAAATTTGGTTTCCAGGTGATCGGACGTTCCGGTCTTCTGCAGCACAAAACTCGAGTTCTCGTCACTCACGGAATCCACTGGCTGCCTCACGTGGACAGGATCATCGTGATTGACAACGGCCGCATCAGTGAGCAGGGAAGCTACGAGAATCTGCTCGATCACGACGGACCGTTCGCGAGCTTCCTGAAGGAGTTCTTTTTGCAGGACGCAGAGCGGCAGAGGGCCGCCAGATCTCGCGATGTCAGCGTCTCGACTGTAGACGCTCCAGAGGCAGCTCTGGAGGAGGAGGAAGACGAAGAGCTGAGGGCAGAGAAGGCGAGGATTTTACAGAGACTGGCAAGTTGCACGAGCTCTGCTCCTGAGGCTTCACCTCGCAACCTAGCAGTCCTTAATGCAGCGCCAAGTCAATCAGCATCACCTCAACGTGTCCGCCAGATGTCCAGTTCTGTTGGAAGCCACTGCTCTGATGCTGCCGAAAGACTTGACTCGAAGAGGCCTTCAATTGTTCGCCAGACTTCTAAGTAAATACAATAGTTTTTAGCTAAGCTTGAATTTTCTACTAATAATGTTTGCTCTAGTTGTTCTACTTCTCTGATTACTAGCAAAACATGAGTTTACAGTTGCTGAAAATTGTACACTAGTTTTTCTGGCCAAAAAGTATTCAATCACTTGCGTAGGTGAAGAATTAGTGCGAAACAAGTGAATTTTATTGCGCCTTATACTTCCCTTTCTAATCGTTTTATAGGACCAGCCAGCTCACCCTAGAAAAGCAACCGTCTCAAGATGCCACCCCGGAAAGCAGCAGAAAAACTGCTAAGGAAGCTGGAAGATTGATCGAAGAAGAGACCATGGAGTCTGGAAGTGTGTCCTTCAAGTCATATCTGTTTTACATCGCGGCCCGCGGATATCACCTGGTCCTTATGACGATTTTGGCGCATCTCGGCTACACGGCGGTCAACGTTGCCAGCAGCGTGTGGCTGTCCTCGTGGACCTCAGACCCGATATTTTCAAATGCGACCGTCACGAACAACTTGAACAACTCGGCCTACCTTCGAGATCTCAATGAATATTACATCAGTATTTACGGAATTTTCGGCGGTGGCGTTGTCATTTTTGTCGCCTTTTATGCCGTCATGGGAGCTTACTCCTCACTGAGGGCCTCGCGCTTGATTCACAAGTCTCTTTTGGGTCGTCTGTTCCGTGTTCCCATGAGCTTTTTCGACACCACTCCTACTGGAAGAATTGTCAACAGGTTCAGCAAAGACATGGAAGTTGTTGATCGCGAGTTGCCTATGATTATTGGTGATTTCTTGGAGTGCTTCATGGCCACTGTCTCATGCATAATTGTTATCTCTTACACGACCCCTATCTTCCTGGCTGCTGTGGTGCCGCTGGGAATTATCTACACCGCCATTCAGGCCTTCTACCTGCCCATCTCTCGCCAAAGTCGTCGCCTGGATTCCAGATCGAGATCGCCGATTCTCACGAACTTTAGCGAGTCCATCGCTGGCGCCGCAGTCATCCGAGCATTTCGTCAACAGCAGCGCTTCGTGGGAATATCGGATTTTCGAGTGGATAACAATTCAAGGTTTGTTCTTGCGTGCAAATCTCAGCATGAGTTTTTCAGTGTTTTTATTGAATACTTTTTATTGCCTTGTACCTTGCTTTCTTTTTGCAAACACCGCAGGTTTTACTTCTTGAAGTTGGCGTCAAACAGGTGGCTTGGCTTCAGATTGGAGCTTCTTGGAACAGCGGCAGTGGTGATTGCTGCACTGTTGTCAGTCCTTGGTCGGGATTCGCTGACCCCTGGTTTGGTTGGACTGTCGGTTTCCTACGCTCTGCAAATCTCTGACGCCCTAAACTGGATGGTTCGCCAGCTGACTGAGCTCGAAACAAACTCGGTTGCTGTGGAGAGACTGAACGAGTACTCGAGCCTCGACACGGAAGCGCCGTGGACAACGGACTCGGTGCCTCCCTCGGACTGGCCTTCGAGAGGCCGAGTCGAGTTCTGTAACTACGCAACTCGCTACCGACCGGGACTCGACCTGGTGCTGCAGGGCATCAGCGTGTGCCTGGAGCCGGGTCACAAGGTGGGCATTGTGGGACGAACTGGAGCGGGAAAGAGCAGCCTCACGTTGGCGCTGTTCCGTCTGATCGAGTCGGCGTTCGGGCACATCGAGGTGGACGGAGTCCGAATCGACCGGCTCGGGCTGCACTCGCTGCGCTCAGCGCTGACCATCCTGCCGCAGGAGCCGACTGTGTTCAGCGGCAGTCTGAGGTCCAACCTGGACCCGTTCGACCAGCGCACGGACGAGGAGCTGTGGGCTGCTCTGGATGCGGCGCATCTGTCGAGCTGGGCTCGCGGTCTGGCAGCCGGACTGGCGCACGAGTGCGGAGAGGGCGGCGCGAACCTGTCAGTGGGACAGCGACAGCTCGTGTGTCTGGCCAGGGCGCTGATGCGACGCAGTCGGCTCCTCGTTCTGGACGAGGCCACAGCTGCCGTCGACCTGGAGACGGACTCGCTGATCATGGCGACGGTGAGACAGCAGTTCGCCGACAGCACCGTGATCATAATCGCGCATCGCCTGGCCACCATCATGGACTCGGATCGGGTGATGGTGCTGGACAGCGGTCGGATCCGAGAGTTCGGGCCTCCTCGGGAGCTGCTGGCCAAGCAGGACTCGTACTTTCGCTTCCTGGCTCAGGAGGCCGGACTTCTTCCGGGAACTTCTGCAAAATAATAGGATTTTAGTTCAAATGATTCTATGGATTTGTTACGTAATTATAGCTTTGTTTACTTAGTTCTGTAAAATTGTGATGTTTCCTCATCAGTTAACGGTGTCATTATATAATGTTTTCAACACATAGGTCTATATTTTTCAAGAATGAAAACCCGTTAATTTTCACGTCATTAGCCAATTCAGCGGTTTTGAAAGGTTTTTCTCATGATGAAGCCATGTTGGTCACTCTGAATCATGTTGAAATTGATGCTCTGTTCCTTAAAGGCTTGATTTGTGCTGTGCTGACCATGTACCACTGGCAGCATTTTCTGCGATTTGATTTCGTTGGCTCGTGATTTTGAATCTGCCACTTGATTAGGCAGTCTTAAATAGGTATTTTCTTTCTCGATTACTCGTAGTTGAGACGCCATCGTAGCTATTTTTTAACACTAAAATACATTCGTTTTGGTCCATAAAACATCTTTCAGTACTAATTGTAGTTTTCGTTTCGAAAAATGTGTTAATTTTTTCTTCATAAACCACTGAGGTGCACTTATAACTTTTCTGAATAAGAAACTACGCAAAGGAGCATTTGGCTCGAGACCAGAAGGCCCATTTAGTTATACCGTTTCGCCGAATGCTTTTAAATGTAGTGACTCGAATGCATGCCATCTGCAGCATGTAGCAAATGATCAGACAACGCTGCAAATAAGTGAATAGGCAAAAATTTTCACATTTTATTAGACGGCTTTTCAGTATATAAATTGGTTACGAAAAGAAAGCAGACATCTGCATCCTAAATAAACAACATAATTATTGTATTCTTGTGCGTGCAAAAACGTAGCGCGACTTAAGTACCGCAGTTAAACCAATTGATTTACGCGTACAGGTGAATATGTATAACGGCGTATTAGTTTAGCTCTATGTACTGCATCTAAGCCGCAGTGATGACGTTGGAGTCAAAATAAAGAATTCATGGCGGGAGCCTGTTGCAAATTCAGTACGTCTGAGGGCGGTATTATTGGTCTGTTCAGTGTCTAGCCGCAGGTTCCGCTACTGCATCCGCCGCCGTAACCACCGGAGCTGTAAACTGGCCCGCAGCCGGTTGGACAACAGCTGGTGCCGCAGGGCGGACAGCCCGCCGGCTTGGCGCGGCTGATGCGACAGCAGTCAGGCGTCGGGCAAAGGTCCGGCAGTCGTCGGAATGTGCACACGCAGTCGAAACACGGCGGCGGCGGGCAGGGCGGCACGCACAGAGGCGGCGGCGGCGGGCACAGCGGTATCTGCGGCATGACGCATGGATCGCAGGGCGGCTTCGGTATCCAGCAGGGCTGGCAAGGCGCACAGGGTCCGCACGGTCCGCACGGTCCACACGGTCCACACGGTCCACACGGGCCGCATGGGCCGCAAGGGCCACAGGGACCGCAAGCGGACGGGCCGCAGGGGCCGCATGGGCCGCACCAGCTCTCTCGAACGGCGTAGGGCGGGCAGAAGCCAGGCGCCGGGCACATAGATGGGCAGGGCGGTTGCGGAAGGCTGCACATTTTTTCTCTGTAGCAACTATAAAGCGATTCGATTCGATTCGATTAGATGTACTTGTTGCCTCGCCCGCGACTGCCTGGCTTGATAAGTATGAAAGATCCTGGCCGGCGCAATTCAAACGGCAAATAATTTGCAGCGACAGTTCAAGCTGTGGCTCGCTCTAGGCCATAGACAATCATTTCTGGCTTGAGCGCGTCTCTGCCGTTTAGACTTCGCGGCGCAATATCTTTCCCTAATGGGTTATTTGAAGGATACATTTAGCTACATGGCTCTCTATGGTCCTGTCTGGCTCTAGTTAACTTACCTCTGCAGCTTAGCATTCTTTCATTGCTACAGAAGTATAGAAATTGTTAGACTCTACAGAATCGTACGAGACGCTCGAATGTTTCCGCTATCCCGTCTTCTTTTGTTTTTAAGGCCACAATATAGCAATTTTAGCACTATAAGTAAGGGTCGCAACAAGGCTGAATGTAGATAATTGAGAATTTATCTTTTATTGTTGACATTTATCCATATTGAAAGGTTTGATTATGTACGAAAGATTTAGTTAATCAAAAAATTCTTTTAACCTGTTAAAATTTGATTCTGTAACAATTGTAAATTTACAGGTAAATGCGCGTGTTAAAAATCGAAAGAACAGTATTCGTGGCACTTGAATTAAAAAGCATCTGATTGGTGATAAATAAAACACTGACTATCCTGTTAAAATCATGTTTTTCAAGATTGTAATGAACAATTATCCCAATGCATCTAATGCAGTGAAAAAAGTCACTTGAGGCAGAGGACAGGTCATAGTCCCTGTAGCTGGTTCATCAGGCCTGAACGCTAACAGTGGGCTCAATAGCCAGCAGGTCGTATTCCCGCCTGGGGTACACCTCCCGGAAGAATACAACCAGCGGCACAGCCAACAGACAGGAGCCAGTTGATACGTAGTTCATCCAGCGGGTGCCGATCTGCGGAAAGAACAGCGCCGTTAAGAACAAGGCGGAGAACAAGTTGCTGCAGGCAGTCACAGCCATTGTGGTCGTCTCCTCTCCGACTGGAAAGGCGCTCTCGCAGGCCATCTCGAAGAACAGCGGCGTGGTGGCAGTCTGGGCCGCTATGCCCAGCACGTTTCCTAAGTAGAGGCCCAGAGTCGTTCTGAGGCTGCGCAGCTCGCAGATGACGCTAAACCAGACGAAGGCTGCGGTGGACGCAATCAGCAAGCCGGTGCTCAGTGCCGCCATGCGAGGCCGCTGAAAGCAGTCAACCAAGCGGCCGGCCAGCAGAATGAGGGCCATACTGGCGCTTGACGAGGCAAAGCCCATCCAGTCCGACTCCTGCTGACGGACCTGATAGGCGAGCATGTTCAAGTCAAACACGGCGCTGTAGGAGTTTGTGATGCCGTTGGGCATGCCGAAAGCCAGCACAGCTAGCCAGGTGTTGAAGCCCAGGTGCTGCAGGCCCTTGTCTGTCGCTCGCTCTATCTGTGAGGAGACGCTTGGCGGCATCTTCGGCCGGCTTGGAAAGTACAATAGAATGAGCACGAGGACTAGACATGAGACGCCAACGTCTGCGTAGTTGTAAAGCGCCACCTGGTTTCTGATGATTCTGTAAAGTTGATGTGAACAAACTAATTATACCGACTCTTGTGAGCGTATAATTTGATGCATTTTAACGACACACATTTGCAGCTTCTCTCGCAAGGACTACATAATCTAAGCGAGATGCACTTTTACACTGTTGCAGAAATTTATAACAATCAGATGCTGTGTTTAAAACTAACCTGCTTCATTTATTCTAAAACCATTTTGCTGTACATGATTCAGTAAAAGTTGAATAAAACTAATTTTCAAATTAAAAATTTCACCAACTGACCGTAGGGACTCGTTATATTTTGTATTGGATGACACGTCAGTCACGTTCACCTCAATCACGTCTTGTACGGCAAAATTGCCTGAAATGTTTACGAATCAATCTCTAATTTCATATATTTGGTTGAATATCATAAACATTTACTTTGGCTGTATATTACCAATAAGAAATGAGAGTGTCGGACCCAGCGACTGACTCATGGTTGCTATGGCAACCGCTGTGACTCGTTCGTTCATGGGGAACCACTCGGCAGCCAGTTTGGTGCCAGCGGCGGTGACGATGGGGCCGGCGAATCCGTTGAGAATGCCGCAGGCGTGGCACAGCACGGTGAAGATCTGGTCCGATTGCACCGGCAGAGCTTTGAGCACGCAGCCAATAGCGACCAAAGCGGCGGACACGATGCAAGCGGAGCGCAGGCCCCGCCGGCGCATGAACAGCGTCCACGGGTAGAAGCAGACCAAGTAGGTGACGGGGCCCCAGAACGGCAGCAGGCTAATTGTGGCGTTGCTCCAGTTGAATGCCGCCTGCACGCTGTCGGATATTGGGCCCCAGTGGTTCCATACCGCGCCCTGTTGCGTCACTAGCAGGCAGTACACAAGCAAAACGTACCAACGATACCAAAATACTCTTGTAACCGCCGCTGCTGCCTGAGCTGTTGATAATCCTAACAGAGGGGTCGTCTCCTAGATCGAGGTAATGCAAATTAGCGCAAACTTGGTATCATTGCACGGTGATTTAGAAGTTTGAGATTTGAGTTTCACTCGAGCACTTTGACCGAAATCCACAAACAAACAAATATTCGAAATTTCGTATACAAGGCAAATAGTTCGTATATTAATCAAGGACACCTTAAGTAGAAGGACGGGACGCTTCGTTTCTTAGAAAATTTTGGGAGTCTAATCTTTCGCGCAAATACACTACGGAGATAGGAAATTTGCAGTTTTTCGACATAAAATTAAAGATTGCGCTCGATTGGAAGCAGATGCAAATCTCATCTTTTGATATGTGTTTCCTGACTTCTTACTCTATCGAACTATGTGCGTCTTAATTTGTGAAATATGGATCTTCAAATTATTTCCCTTGTAAAAGGTTTGTCGAAAATTGTACGCTCGTAATTTCAATAAAATATGATTATTTTACCAGCTCGGCAGGTTCTGATCGTCTTTCAATCAAGTCTGTTTTATTTGAAAGATCATTTCTATCAATCAGTTTTTGAGTAATTTGCTGGTCCACTCACTTGGTTCACTCTCTCGATTGGCGATTTGTCATTTAGTAATGTTCCAAAAATTTTCTAAGAAATGCAGTGTTCCGTCTTTCTACTTAAGG
>CATNEM010000256.1:107500-110000 GCA_950096795.1 Macrostomum cliftonense | reverse complement strand
CGGAATCTTCCCTGATCCCAATTTAGAGTCTTCCCTGATCCTAATTTAGAGTCTTCCCTGATCACAATTTAGTCTTCCCTGATTCCAATTTGGAATCTTCCCTGATCCTAATTTAGAGTCTTCTTGATCCTACCCATCATGTACGATCAAGCACGAAGCACCCAAGCACGAAGGATCTTTCTTGGTCCCAATTCAAAATCTGATCCCAATTTAGATTTCTCCCCTATCTTAATTAAGAATTTTCTCCTCTGTTCTCCTTCTTCTTGCACAAATTTAAAGCCTTTCCTGATCCCTGTGTCTTTCTCCCCTATCCAAATTCGAGCCCAAATTCCAAAAGAACCAACCAGGATATTTTTTGGTTTCTTTTATTTTTCTTGGTGCCTAGTCATAACTATCCATTATTACATTTTGGGACCGTCTTTCATCTGTAAATCTTACAACAGATGGAGGCATATTTTTCAACTGGGAGACAAAAACGCACAATCATTCGCAACAGTACGAGCGTACATCTTGTACTAAACTATAACTTAAAAAATTATATGAAAATGTTTAATAATTTTAGGCACTTTTAACAATCTAAAATACGTTCAATAATCTATTATATCATTCATCATAGCAACCGTTTCACCTGAGACAGCGCTAATAGGCATAGTGTACGTTGAGTTATCCACAGCGTAAGCAATTGAAAAGCGCAGGTCCAGGTACCAGGAGCCGTTGTTAACCGGGTAACCAGCCGCTATTCTCACTGTGGACTCGTTTAGTGCGCTGGAATTGAATTCACAAACGAAATTTTATGAAATGATAACCGATTATTAATCAGGTGAAGTTGATAACCCGCCGATTTATAAACAGTTCAGCCTCACCTGGTAGAGACAGAGCTAGAGTTGAATCCGCAGACAGAATGCCTGGCCACTTGGCTGCAGTAGGCCCTGAGCCCCTCAGCCATTGCCGACTGAAACTTCTCTTGCTGGCCTTGTTGCTGCCACTGGAGTGCGTGAGTTAGCGAGTGAAGAATGTAGCTTTGTGCAGAGATTAGCCTCATGTTTATCCTCTATACGAGCTATCTCTATCTGCTTGCTGAAGTGTGTACTGATTGTCTGTAGCTGAAGTGTGTACTGATTGTCTGTAGCTGAAGTGTGTACTCATTGCCTGTAGCTGAAGTGTGTACTCCTTGCCTGTAGCTGAAGTGTGTACTCCTTGCCTGTAGCTGAAGTGTGTACTCATTGCCTGTAGCTGAAGTGTGTACTCATTGCCTGTAGCTGAAGTGTGTACTCATTGCCTGTAGCTGAAGTGTGTACTCCTTGCCTGTAGCTGAAGTGTGTACTCATTGCCTGTAGCTGAAGTGTGTACTCATTGCCTGTAGCTGAAGTGTGTACTGATTGCCTGTAGCTGAAGTGTGTACTCCTTGCCTGCAGCTGAAGTGTGTACTGATTGCCTGTAGCTGAAGTGTGTACTCATTGCCTGTAGCTGAAGTGTGTACAGATTGCCTGTAGCTGAAGTGTGTACTGATTGCCTGTAGCTGAAGTGTGTACTCCTTGCCTGTAGCTGAAGTGTGTACTGATTGCCTGTAGCTGAAGTGTGTACTCCTTGCCTGTAGCTGAAGTGTGTACTGATTGCCTGTAGCTGAAGTGTGTACTCCTTGCCTGTAGCTGCAGTGTGTACTCCTTGCCTGTAGCTGAAGTGTGTACTCATTGCCTGTAGCTGAAGTGTGTACTCATTGCCTGTAGCTGAAGTGTGTACTGATTGCCTGTAGCTGAAGTGTGTACTCCTTGCCTGTAGCTGAAGTGTGTACTGATTGCCTGTAGCTGAAGTGTGTACTCATTGCCTGTAGCTGAAGTGTGTACTCCTTTCCTGTAGCTGAAGTGTGTACTGATTGCCTGTAGCTGAAGTGTGTACTCCTTGCCTGTAGCTGAAGTGTGTACTGATTGCCTGTAGCTGAAGTGTGTACTCATTGCCTGTAGCTGAAGTGTGTACTCCTTGCCTGTAGCTGAAGTGCCTATTCGGTATGCTCTGTACCTGAAAAAATTTGTCTGTATTTTGAACCGATAACTTACGTGTCTACCCTGTCTACCTGGCGGCCTTTCTGCACGTGAAATGCCAATTTTTACTTGAGTAATAATGCATAAACACAGTTCGTAAATCCCAAAATAATCAATGCAGCCTCCAGCGACTCACCAGATGTGCTCTGTTAAAGTAGAACTGCACCCACAGCTGCTGAGCCGCAGTGGAAGCTGTCAACAGACAGAGATAAACTGCACTGACGCCCCAGATCAGAGAGCTCATGGTCCGTCTGTGCCGCCTTGAGTTGCCAGGGTCAATCAAATTGCTTTCGCTGTCGCAATAAAATTAACCTGGGGAGCAATTTTCAAGTTCAGAAAAATAGTTCAGTACCATTAGCGGTTGCCATTAACAACGCGCAAGTTCTCTTCCCTTGAGTAAAAAAAACTAGTTCCGTTTTAGTTTGCTGAAGTCCAGAGCCGCTCCGCAGTGTTCACACAAA
>CATNEM010000256.1:32500-102500 GCA_950096795.1 Macrostomum cliftonense | reverse complement strand
TTAAGTGCGGTGTCTTTTGTTTGCGTGAATATTATAGGTTTGTGCGCTAACTTTCCGAACAAAATTCGTACGTTCTGAACCAACAGGTCTTCCAGTCACAGTCCTTGGTTTTTCGTATTGTGCACAAAAATCAAGCCTCAAAGCTTTTTCTCCTGGCCCACCATTTACTCAGTTTGAGCTTCAAATTGATTGATTGATTTATATTTCAAGCTCGCAAGTGTTGCGAACTGGTCCACGCGTCTCAAGGGATTCAGTTTTCATTTAATTTATCCATTTCACCGTGCTGGAATGACAAACTGGGTCAGTCTGTCTAAGGTTAATTGAAAATGGGGCCGGTTTACTTTATTTTAACTTTCCAGCTAAAAATATTCGGGACTACGGAATCTACAGAGAAAACCAATAGCTTCTGCTACTAACCGTCTCTTTGAGAAGCTACTCAATTTGCCTTTCACGTATTTCCCCTTTCTCTCAATAATTCCCATCTAATCTGCAGTGGCGGTCCAGCGGGCAAAAAGCCGAAAAAGCGGAGTGAGTTCACCTGCCCAGTTTATTAGCCTTTTTGCTGCTCCGCGGGCCCCAGCAATTTCGGGCAAAATCTCTGCAAGTAGCGGAAAGGAAATGCAAAATCCTGATGCATTCCAGGGCCGCCGCGGAGCCTCTCAGATTGTAACCCTCTACCTGATAATCTTTTTTCTGTACTAGCTTCTTTTTATTAGTTTCTTCTTTCCATCAGGCAACGGTCGGACAGCTTGAGACCCGATGAGGAAGGCTCGCCGCCTTGCAGGAGACGAGGGGACAGAGCTTTGTGAAGCGCATTCATCTGAATGACTTGAGCCGTGGCCTTTATTGAGCCTCAAGCTAGTTAGAAGGAGGCGCATCAAACCCTCGGGTCTCCCACTGCCTCAGTAGTACACGGTACGAGTTGCTGTAGCGCTCACCCTTCGGCCAGCTCGCTCAGCGGCACGGCTGAATTGATTCGGCCTCTGCGGCATTCTGCAAGCAGTGAGTAGGGGGGGGGCTGGATGAGTGTCCGCAGCGGGCGGATCTCTGACACGCAAGGAAGACATTATCGCGGGTGTTTGCACTCGTCGAAGTCCCATCATTTCCTTTAAAAAAATTCTCTCTCCCAATAGTCTGTCGTTAGGTTTTAGTGGCGAATGACGGGCGACAGTCTGACACAAGAACTTTGCTCGCAGCCAGTTTTACCTGGGTTTTACCTTGACAGCCAGAGAATTGGTAAATTCTGAAACGGGACATCCTCGTCTAGCGTTCTACAGGATGCGGATATTATTGTAGGTCGCGTCAATCTGTGCGGAAAAGGACAGACAAACGGGTTTAGAATTATCGAGCTTTTTGTGTCTGGCTATCAGTGGCTGACAGGCACTCCGTTTTAAACAGTTTAGGAATGCGGACGCGGAGAACCGTTGCAAGCTTCCTCTCCAGGTGGGCAATTTCAAGCTAATTTTGCGTGGCATTTTAAATCGCTAGAAAAAAATTTAAGTTTCTGGATGTGATTTATTGAATCTCTATGCATTGCTTATGGCACTAAAGACATAAAACAAATTGATAGGCTTCCCATATGTGATACGAGCGTTATAAATAGCCATCATACATACCTCAGATAAAGCACTTATCTAGTATGTTGATTTATTAATTCAGTGGAAGCCTGCTGTATTTAGCGACATTGCACTAGCAAATTACAGTTGAAGCATGTTTGTCATTGCGCTACTAATGCATATTCCCATTTCTATTGAAGCTCGCAAAGCAATTTAATAAACACACAGGCGTGCAGCGGAGCGGAAAGTCTGTCCGTGGAACCAGGGACGTACATAGTCGGGGTTTTACCTAGTTTGCTTAGCTTATCAGGATCAAGCAGCATGTTTGAGTGTAAGTTTGAAAACTCCAATATAGGAATATCAATCGGAAAAAATGTTGCGCCTGAAGGCATTGTAGCATGACCGACTTTTAGAGTAAATTTTGTCAAAAAATAACAATTTGAGACATTCTATATCGGGGAGGCAATGCAAATGGAGGCAGTTCTTAAACGTGCGACTCTCGATAGACATTTTCCAGGAAAACTGCAGTCACGCAGGCGCCGTCTGAGTCCGAGTTGTCGTCTGTATCAACGTCACGCTGGCCAGAGCCGTCGTCTTCTCCAACTCGTCGATACGAGCTAGTGGTAGCGTCGGCTTCTGCAATGGCAGACGAACCCGACGTTGTGGCCCTCGCATAGGAGGCTGAATCACTGGCTTCTGTTGCTCCTCCTCCTGATGTTGCTGCTCCCATGCCTAATCCTCCGTTGCGCTGGTGAGTTTCTCGTCCAGCATAGGGGCAGTTCGCGGTGCACTTATTTTTGGCTCTGTGATAGAGTCCCAAGTGTAAAATCTTCGCCACCAAGTAGTTCGCAAGCGTTATAAATATCTCTAAGCACTCAAAAAACGTTATCAAAGAGGTGCCGACCCACAGACCGAGGGATCCACCAATGCGAGACAGTAACTGAGGCATCATGAAGCTGCGCTCAACAGTCAAGAACTTCACTGTTAGGGTCTGCGGATAAACCTTCACTAAAAGGAAGTGCTTGCTAACAAACGCGTGCACCTTGCGACACTCGTTCAGTGCAGCCTGAACTTCCGGCGTAGACCGTTCACTGGGGTCGTCAATTTTTCGGTGCGTCAATTTAGTATGACAGGAAGCCAGGCTGAGATTGCGCAGTTCGAGGCTTCTTGCGAGCAGGCTTTGGTTGCCCTGGTCATTAATGTAGTCCTGCAGCAACAGCGCAATCTCCATGGCCTGTTTGATGTAGTCATCGCTATCTGTATCGGACGGATGCGGCCACCGGCCAGACGAGAGGATGGCAGAGTAAGACTCCGTCTGGCACATGTCTGGACATGTCAGATCTGGGCTCAAGTCCGTGTTGTGATAGCAGACAAACGACTCATATCGTTTATAAACTTTCGGGTAGAGTGCCTTCAAATCTTCCACGGAGAAATTGTGCTGATCGATGAACAATTTCGGTTTAACAAAATTTCGAAATTGTGTCACGTTGCCAACTTCGTCTAGGCGTGCAACCAGATGGCAATATGGTATCGCACTGGTGTTTGGAAAGTCGGTAAGACGAACAAGACCCTCTGGGACGCAGCCACAGGCCTGATACATATTGAGAGTGTCACGCCATCGGGCACAGTCGTACAGCGTGTCCGTGTAGCTGGTTACTCTCTGAAGCAGGGAGTCGTACATAGGGACCTGGTGCCGCTTCTGGCACGGACTATTGGGCGTGCTGACTAGCGATGTGTTCATCTGCTCCAGAGCCAGGGTAGTCACCATGCCCATTGACGCTGCATAAGAATTTTCCAACGGGTGTGGAATAGTACCACTGGCATGGAAATTCACTAGGAAGCTCTCCGTGTCGAATGCCATCTCCTGAGGTCGCATTTTGTAGCCCATTTTTCCAACTAATCCGACCTTCTCGAGTTGCATGTCGGCGGCCGGATTGTAAAGAATTAAAATGAGACCAAACTCCATGTCCGGACGTCGGAGGTTGCGCTCGTTTGGTTGAAATGTAAAACAATTGCCGTAGGATCTATCGAATGCGACCGTGAAGTTTCCCGCCCAGCATGTCTGCCTGTTGTATCGACAGTAAATGATGCTGTCCTGTGGAAAAGCTCCAATCCTGGAGAAGTTGGCGTAGTGCTCGTAACGGTAAAGAGGTCGCACCTTCGGATCCGACCAGACACCACTCAGCACTTGGAGCTTGTCATTTTCGGGTCCAATGCTGTCGATTTTTATAATGCGAGTCTTAATTGGATTCTCAGGATTGCAGAACGTCACTGAGGGGAATACGAAGCCGTTGAGTTCCATGCGAGAGCTGCTCGACACGGGATACTGTTGATATTCGTTGGCTTCGCTGTAGATGTGAACGCACAAGCCGATGGTTGCCAATAGTAAAATGCCTAACCAAACAATCTGGTTGGGCCTGCAGCACGTGTCGGACACGCATACTCGATTGACACCGTGCAAGGAGGCCTTGGAGAATAGTCCGTGCATGTGACGAAAGAACAGGATATTGTGCTGGCGCATAGTTCGCTGCCATTGGTGGCCCTGTCTGAAAAAGTTGGTCCGACGACGTACCATGTTCAACAGGTTGCTGTCTGTTGCGCGGACTGAGAAAATTTAGCCGTTAGCGATAATTTCACGCTAGGATTTTCATAATCTAGGCAGCAAATTTTCTCTTTGACAAGCGCGTCAAATCTCTATGTAGGTACGTTGAATTGGCGCCAACTGGCAGCAAGGGATTTAGACTCGAAATGGACTCCGCTTCAAACTGGCGCTTTCATCCCACAAGCCTTGAACCAGCCATTCCTGCCTCAGCCAATGGCAGCTTAAGCCCTAATCCTCCACATCCTTCTCCCTTTCGCCGATCTTGTTCCAAAAAAAAATTCTGCAGCCTATGCCAGTAGACCTGCATTATTTGACTAAAGCAAGTGAGAGAATTCCTAGAATAGTAGCTGCCCGGCAAGAGAGGCGGAGCACCTAGCGCTTATTTTAAATCCGGTTGCCACTGCATAGTGGCACGCTTCATCTCCGGTTGGGATTTTAATTGACACGTGAATCGTTTCACTTTGCGGGAACTGGAGGATTAGAATGCTGCTGAAACATGCTAGCACTGTTTGCTAGTGGATTTGATTGTCGATTCCAAATTAAATCGCCCCCGGTTTCAGTTGTCCTCCTTGATTTGATTAGATTTTTTGGACTCTCCCCCCGAGCGTGTGTCGAATACCCGGTGTTAAATTGCTAATCATGCGGCGCTGGAGAAAGCCGATGCCCGGGTGCAACGTTGAACATCAACGATTGACATTCTGCCAGACCATCGATGAATGTTTACGAGGAAAATTTCTAGCAGCCCAAGCTTCCCTTAACATGGGTGTTGAGCAGAAAATCTCTCGTGAGCCAAGCTTGCCATGAGCCGGGGCAAGTCGTCCGCACAGAGAGTTTCCAATTTCGTTTTGAAGCATGGCAATACAGTATGCAAACACACCTGTGTTACAGAAAAAAACTAGAGGAAGTACTCCGGAGTGGTGATTCACTGGAACCTGTTGCTTTTAGTGAGTTTTTGCCCTAAAAAATTACTCTCTTCATGTATAAAGATGCAAAAACATTGGAGAGTCGGAGACCTTTCTTTAGTGACTGTATTTCTCAATTCCGAATTCTTACAGATTTTCCTATAGAATTAGGAGCATGTGGAATGCGTATGATGCGAAGCTACCAAACCTTGGTAGAGGATGTTTGACCAGTGACCTTGTGCACAATCGGAGGAACCAGATATTGGCAAAATTCTTTTTTACTTTTTTCCAGGCATCCAGTATACGGCTCGTATCTATGAACGAATGAATAAGCTTTTGTGCCATCCCACAGGTTGTACTTACTGCAGGTGGTTTTGTAAGTCTCGAAGAGCAATCATTACCTGAGAAGGTCACAGTCGCAGGTCCCTTTGCTAACTACGCCGAGTGAGATTTCAGACGGACGAGAGGTTCTGGAACCCAAAGAGAATTCAGATCTTATGAGAAAATTATGAGCTCGTGTTTTCTGCTATTTTATTTATTACACCCTTGTGAAGAGCGCCTTGTAGCATAGGCCTAGCGTGCAATAAGCAGAGTTGCACCGCCTACTCCCTGCACCGTTGGTTGCTATGCGGATGTAAAAAATCTGGACCCGACTAGCGCCTGTCTCTTTTTACAGCCCGCCTTTCTGCAAAAAAAATATTGTGGGACCGATTCTGCCCCACTTAATTATTCTGGAGTCCAATTATTTCGCGCCTCGCTTCGTCTCCTCTAACTACTGCTGCAATGATTCCGCAACGCTCAGAAAGAAACTTTGCGGGAGTCCCCAATCGGAGAGGAGCTGAGCACAGAGCGGAGCGGAGCTTTGCAGAGAATGTTTGCCGTGGTTACTAAGATTTATTAAGAGTGCAGAAAGTCGCGCTTGGCATTGCTAAGACTGTCCCGCTTGCTAAATAATTCCAGCGAAACAGAAAGCGAAAGTCTGTCCGAGCCGTAAAGTTTGCTCCTTTGCCTTGATCGGTTTTACTTGCCACGCGGTTTAATTGCTAGCTGCAAGCAGCTGCAGCTGTGGCAGGGGTTGCTGCAGAGCAAATCAACCTGATGCCTTTTGCTTCCGGGACAAGCATGCATTGACTGTGGGCCCCGCTCTTGCTCAATTGAGTTGCCCGCCTTGTACCGCTTATAGGAATACTTTTGATTGCTCGGAGGAAGATTCGGCCGTGCTCCCACGCAGCTTCCCTTTTATTTTCCCTTGCCTTTGTAATGTCTCAGTCATGTAACCCACGCGTTTCTCTGCCCATATATATAATATGAGCGTGCTCATTGGTGTTTGGTATAGCTGTTGGATAGAATTTAGGAGATTTAGGATTTTACTATAGGAGAACCCGAGGTTTCATCGAACCTTTAGTCTAGAAATATGAATAAATTATTATTTTGAGAGCATTTACGACCAGCAATAAGAATGCATCGTTTGAAAATTCTAGATTGCGCTGTAATAATGACTTGCTTTAACTGATATTGCCCACCAGGAATGCAATCGGCACTGATCACTACAGTAAGTAACTCTAGCGAGTCTCTGGCTCAGATTGGGAAGTAGGGGATGAGCAATCATTTAATATCGGTGCATGTGGGAAGGATGTAGCCGCAGAAGCCGTACATGTGGGAGAATAAATCGAATATAAAGTCGGCGCGCGCAAACCAGAATGAAGACAATGCAACTCCAAATATATTGAATGGTGGTAATGCTTTCATTAATTTACCAAGGTTCGCTTCTCTTTCATACGAATTCCCCATACTTTTAGGACAGATGATTGAGTTTTGATGAATGATAGTGTCTAAAAAGTCTTACATGCTACGCATTTCCATAATTATTTGCTACGAGTATTAGTGCAGATCCCAAAGGCCATTTTGTCCGATAGTGACATTCTGCGCTCGTAATTCATTATTTAAATCTTTGGGTTTTTAAAGTCTTCGTCAGTCAAAACGGAGTATTCTTTGTTGTTTGGGATTTTCCAAACCTTGCCCTATGCGCAATTTATAATACCTGGCTTGCTGAACCCAGGTATGCGGTGATGGATCTTTCATGCTTGAATGCATTAGATTGCTAGGCCGTTTCTAGCGAACCAAAAATTCTTCATACATTGGATTGTTTATTTTTTTTTTTGACAAAACAGTCTGACGATGATAAATGGCTAAAGTGCATCAGCTAGCATGAACGAATGCATAAAAGGCTTGTTTGTTGCCGCGCCTGTAGGCCGCACGAGTCTCATAAAATTTATGGATAAAAAAATCGTACACAATCTGGGCAGCGCAAGCCGCGGCAACAACTGCGCTGCGTCCATCATCGCTCAATTTGCAGACAACCCAATCTTGCTGGGACCGGGGGGGGGGGGGCGAAATCCCATTTATCTAGCTAGCAATTTCACGCTCACCCAGACTTGGAATGGAAATTAAATTGTTGTCTGCTTCATGCTTGCAGATGGAAAGAAATGTCTTAACCAGGTGCTAAAAACCTTCAGGTTCTTTTCCGCGTACAAGCGCACTGAAAAGCACAAATAAATTGCTTTGCAGCGCATCGTACCTTTCACCATCATCGCCATAATACTAATTCTTATGATTCAGCTCTGAAATGCTTTCGTCTCCATTGGATGTCGTTCACTTGGAGGTGAATAGCTTGGTTCAGGTTGAGGTATCTGCTTATTACGAATATATTACGGATAAGCATAAAGATTTTGGATTTTTCTCGAAATAGGAAACGTTAAATCTAAAAGTTTAAAGGGTTCGCAGCCGAGTCTAGCTCGTATAGCGAACACACAGGATAAATTCCGAGAGCTAAATATTTCCCTTATGAATATGACATAAAAGCTCAATTTCAATTCTGAGAGCAGAAATTTCTGTTTTCAAATTTTGAAGATCCCAGAATCTTTTTTAAAACAGTTCGATTTTAAGGCAAAATGATGCCCTCAAAACGATATTTTCGAGTCATTTAACTGTACTTTATGCTTGCATACACACACACACTACTGAAAAAGTAATAAGCTAAGTAAATGTACATACGTGCACCGAACATTTTGTAATTCGAGACTTAAGTGTTGCATTAAGTGTCAAGAAAAAACTTTTTGCTCAGTATTATTTTTATTTTATAGTTGACCAAGGCAAAACAATAAATTATTGTAGTTGACCATGGCAAGTCCCCGCATTTAAGTTGGCTGCTCTCGTCTATGCATATTTATGTAAACATAGGCTTCACCATGCACTTTGTAGCTCGCTCTGCAGATTTCCCCAAAGGCAGATCCTTTTCATCTACTTACCGAGAGTAGCATGACGCTCTCCTAGGGAATTTTTGTCATTTTTATTTACTCCCAGTTGGGGGCTTCATAAACACGAGAACTCACGACGTACATGTAGACAAGCAAGAACTTTCACAGGCAAGACACTTCACAAGCACGACACGGGACGCTATCACAACACCGAAATTTCACAGCGCCGAAAAGCACTTTTTTACAACACTGAAACTTCATCGCACCGAAACTTCACAACGCCGAAAAGCTATATGCATGTAAAGCTAAACTCTGGCTATTAATTTTTCGTTGTTATGAAGTTTCGGTGTTGTGAAGCTTCGGTGTTTCGGTGTTTTAAAAAAATTGGTTTAGGCGTTGTGAAATTTCAGAGTTGTTAAACCACAGTGAAAAAGTAAGCAGTGTCTACGAATTGTGAAGTGTCGTCTTGATGAAAGCTCCCCCTCGTACATGTAGATTAGTTCTAAGTTCACAGTGTAAGCGCGTACCTAGGTATTGCGTCCTTCTAATAAAATTGACTTTTAGTTGTCTTTGAAAACTACATAGCTGCCACCGTAATTTAAAAAGTTCTCAATTGGATTTTTAATGCATTGAATTTTTTTATTAAAACGATTCCACTTAAAAAAGTAAAATGCCACATCTGGGAGGAGGAAGGCTCGAAGTAGTGGCGTAGCAAGCAGGGAGATATATGGGAATAAAAACCCACAGATTTTCAAGAAATTCTTTTTTGTGTTTTTTTACTGCAACAAAGGTCAGTATTTGTCAATTTTGTCAATAATTGTCATTAAACAACTAACCCCATAAAATGACTTATGTTCGACTGCAAGGCCACGACTCTTGAGATCTAAGATCTTGATCTTTATAGCTAGGCCACGTCCCACTATGCAGCTTAAAACAATAAATTTGCAGAATAAATATTTAAGGCCATAAATGTTATACGATACTCATTCTATATACTTTGACTGTAACTAAATTCTTACACCTATTCCTGCATGATAACAGGGCTGAATCCTAAAAAATTATTAATATAATTGTTAGTTTTGTTAAAACATTTACGCAAAGATTGACCAAACCAATTTACATAGATAAGTAGAATAGACTTTTCTAGAACTTTCTTTGCTTTCGTCATAAGCCTCTAAAAAGGCCCGACGCTGAGTCGGCTTGTAATTTGCCTCGCATCTCAACCGCTTACAAAAGAAGCTAACCCAACTATGAACCTAGATATTGTAAATACTTAATATTGATACTATCATCTAGTCATTTATATTTTGCTAGATTTTTATTAGTCCTAGCCTAGCCTTATTAGCTAACGCAATGGCACAGTTCATGTACGACCGCACATATCTTTCGCCATAGTATATGTCCTATTTTTTAATAATATATTTTAATGTATTACAAATCGAGACTTCAATGAGTAAAGTTGTGAATATGCCTTTTTAGGCATTTATATGATATTAAAAACTATGAAATTGTGGATTTTTTATTTATCCCATCTGTGAATTATTTTTTGATATTTATGTAGCTCTTTCAATAAATCCCTAATGCAATTTATTATCTTCTGGGCATATATGATTTTATTTTATACTCAGCTATACAAATTTATTGATTTAGAAGCCTTGTCTAACAAGTTTGCAGTTAAGTTATTTGTAATTTGGTAATGAAATGTTCCATTTCAAAATGGAACAAAAATTTAATCCTAACTAAATAAATTCATTTTGCTTTATTTTTTAATTTAGTAAAGTCCATAATTCTTTAAATAATTTCATTCTAAGGTTTATCCAAGGCCCAAGCAGGATTTGTAATCAAAATTTATATTGTATAATTATGAAGTTTAACAATACTTTTTATAAAAATGTCTTAGTAAGTATAAAAAATTTTAAAGCTGACAAATCTAGGTTTATTTTTTGATAGTCACATAATGCTAAATTGCATCATGTTATTAATTTTAAGATGCAATTTCAGGGTATAGGATGCAATTTTTTAAAGTTCTATTTAAGAGGTCTTCTGTTGTAAAGTATTAAAAAAATCTAGATGCCAAATTGCATCCTATATCAAATTTCAAGATATGATTTTCAAAGTCAAAATGCTATGGCATCCCTATAGCACAAAAATAAACCCAGTGCCAAATTTATAATAAATCCAATATGGTATTTAATTTAAGAATTAAGGCATTTTGATTTTAAATTACAAAATTATAAGAAAGATCTTGCTAAGTTGGAGACCCTATCCCTGATAGATAGATCTAATAGATAGATCTTGCAGAGTTGGAGACTATTCCTAAAACTTTGGCCTATATAATTAGTTTTCTATATAGTATCTTTGATTAAAAATAAATTATCCTTGCTCCTTATTCAAAACTAACAATTATAGCTTTCTATTATAGAAATCTAGATTTATGTTTTTTAAATGTAAAATCACTATGCCACTGCTTATTGGCCTTAAAAAGCTTATGATAGTGTCAATTTAACATATATTTAAATTTTCAATTTACAACCCCATGGGGTTTTAAGGGTAAAATCAGTCTAGTCTATAGCCATAGTCCAGAAGATGTCACTTTTGCCAGAATTTTCTGGTGTAAATTTGCATTTATTGGTTGTTTTCTATTAGTGTAAGCCTGGCATAAGTGATGGAATCATACAATATTTTGCCTGGCATAAGTCCCAGCATGATCTGGACTATGGGTCTAGAGCGTCCATATCTTTACCGTGCTACTTTTCAGCAATAAGTTAATTTTTTATTGGTTTGTGGTATTCTTGTTACTTGCAACATATCAAGATTTGATATTACAGATTTATCAAATCATCGTCAACTTTCAGCCATAGCGCCACTAAATACACAAGAAGAATGTTTCGTCTAGCTCGTTGCGCCGCCACCATGCTGTCTAGGCAGCAGCAGCAGCAGTCTGTTCGCGCCCTTCTACAGGCCCGCACCTACGCCAAGGATGTCCGATTTGGTTCTGACGCACGTTCGGCCATGCTGAAAGGCGTCGATATTCTGGCCGATGCCGTTTCAATCACTATGGGCCCCAAGGGACGCAATGTAATTCTAGAGAAGTCCTGGGGCAGCCCCAAGATCACTAAGGACGGCGTGACGGTTGCTAAGGATATCGAACTGCAGGACAAGTGGCAGAACATTGGCGCCAAGCTGGTGCAGGATGTTGCCAACAACACAAACGAGGAGGCTGGCGATGGCACCACCTGCGCCACCGTGCTGGCTAGGGCGATCTCTCGCGAAGGTTTCGACCGGGTTGTCAAAGGCGCCAACCCCGTTGAGATCAGGCGGGGCGTTATGATGGCCGTTGATGCCGTGGTCGACGCGCTGAAGGCGATGTCGCGACCAGTGAGCACCCAGGAGGAGATCGCCCAGGTGGCCACCATCAGCGCCAATGGCGACCGCGAAATCGGCAACCTCATCGCCGAGGCCATGAAAAAGGTTGGCAAGGACGGCTCCATTACCGTCAAGGACGGCAAGACGCTCAAGGACGAGCTGGAGACTACTGAGGGCATGAAGTTTGACCGCGGCTACATCTCTCCCTACTTCATGAACACGGCTAAGGGTGAGGGTCTTATTGCCTTAGTCGTGTACTGCTAATGCTTCTATGATGCCAGTTTAAAAAAAATTAATTTTTCCGCTTATCTCTGTCAGGCGCCAAGTGCGAGTTCTCGGATGCTCTGGTCCTATTCAGCGAGAAAAAAATCTCCAACGCCCAGCAGCTAATTCCCGCCCTGGAGCTGGCCAATTCGCATCGCAAACCGCTGCTAATTATTGCCGAAGATGTTGACGGCGAGGCCCTGACCACGTTGGTGCTTAACAGGCTGAAAGTTGGCCTTCAGGTTTGCGCTGTTAAAGCGCCCGGATTTGGCGACAATCGCAAGAATACTATGCTTGACATGGCCATTGCCACCGGCGGACAGGTCAGTGTGCACTAAATGCTAACCTAATGTACTAATCTGCTGAACCTAAGATGTTTACCACCTGCTCGTTGTACAGGTTTTCGGCGACGAGGCCGACATGTACAAGCTGGAGGACATCCAAGCTAGCGACTTTGGCCGCGTCGGCGAGGCCATCATCACTAAGGACGACACTCTGCTAATGAAGGGCAAAGGCGAGCGGGCCAATATTGACAAGCGAGTCAACCAGATCAAAGACGAAATCGAGGATACTAGCAGCGACTACGAGAAGGAGAAGCTTCAGGAGCGCCTAGCCAAGCTAAGCAACGGCGTCGCTGTCATCCGCGTTGGCGGCTCCTCCGAGGTTGAAGTTGGCGAGAAGCGCGATCGCTACACCGACGCCCTGAACGCTACGCGTGCCGCTGTTGAGGAGGGCATCGTGCCCGGCGGTGGCGTCGCTCTGCTGCGCTGCCGGCCCGCCCTGGACACGCTGAAGCCTATCAATCCGGTATGACTTAGTCTTTGTTGGGTGTTTTTTTCAGCTTTGCTTTGTACTACCAGGCCCCCTATGCATTGTCTGTGGTTGATTTAATTTCACGACTAAGGAGCATCGTAAACACATGGCTATCGTGTATGATACATGTCCCGCATGTATGCTAAATTGCCGGGGGTATCACTTCCTAGAATCTAGCAATGTCTTTCGCTATCCCGAAATGTCACTTTCTCGAAAACTCAAAAAGCAGCGTCTTGCACTTCCTCGAAAATCAAGTAATGTCTGTCACTATCCAGAAATTTTACTTCCTCGAAAATCAAGCAATGTCTGTCACTATCCCGAAATTTCACTTCCTCGAAAATCAAGCAATGTCTGTCACTATCCCGAAATTTCACTTCCTCGAAAATCAAGCAATGTCTGTCACTATCCCGAAATTTCACTTCCTCGAAAATCAAGCAATGTCTGTCACTATCCCGAAATTTCACTTCCTCGAAAATCAAGCAATGTCTGTCACTATCTAGAAATTTCACTATCCCGACATTTTACCTCCTAGAAAACTCAAATAGTGAAAGAAATTACTAGATTTTAGAGGAAGTGAAATTTCGAGATAGTGAACGAAGCTGCTTTCGAGGAAGTGAAATTTCGGGCTAGTGAAAGCGACCCTAAAAATCGCGCATCAATTCCATCGCCCAACTCTGCCCCCTTCCCTTATGCAGGACCAGACAGTTGGCATCGAAATCGTTCGCCGAGCTCTGCGCATCCCCTGCCACACTATCGCTAGCAATGCCGGCATCAACGGCGATTTGGTTGTTGAAAAAGTGATCGAACTGGGCGGCGACATGGGCTACGACGCCCTCAATGGCCAGTACGTGAACATGATTGAGAAGGGCATCATCGATCCCACCAAGGTTGTGCGCACCGCCCTAGTTGATGCGGCCGGCGTTGCCTCGCTGCTAACCACGGCCGAGGCTGTGGTCACCGAGATACCCAAGCAGGAGAAGGAGATGGGCGCCGGCATGGGCGGCGGCATGGGTGGCATGGGCGGCATGGGCGGTATGGGCGGCATGATGTAACAGTGGCAGAATTGCCTTTTATTTTGAGTCTTTTGTCAGTTGAGGACCTTGACGCAGTTTTGTTAGTTAGCCTCTGTCATCTTTTGAGCACCAGTTCACTAACGTTAATTAATTAGTAGCAGTTAGAGTTAATAGATATTCGGTTTATTGGCGTTTGCAGCTAATTTAGTTGACTTTCTGTGTTCCTGTTAGTTCAATTTGCTGCAGGTTTAACACCTCGAATTATTCAATCCAATATGGCAGTAGCGTCTGTAGAACTTTGCTCTCTAAATTAATCCCCTAATATATTTTCTCGTTTTGTGCGTGTTGAAGCATTTAACAGGAATTATTTAGCAAATATCCCAGTTTGTGCGAGCGCGCTCTGTCATCTCATTGTGAGCCCGGCGTTTTTAAATCACCGTTTCAAACGCTTGAATTATTAATAGTACAAGTTTTTTTGTAATTCTTTATTAACTAGCACCTGTTTCTGCCCAGTGACTAAATTCTCCATCTTTTTGGGGCGTAGCTAACTATTAAACATTACCGATGCCGCAATATAAATTTACGTTCGCTTTGCCAGCCAACCCAACCAGCTGCGTCATCTCTCCGCCCTGTATTTGATGTGCGCGGTTGGATATTATAGACAAGCTTTGTGTGCCCCGTTTATAAATCCGATTGTGTTAGGATAAAAATATATTTCGATTAAAAAACATTTTTCACTAAAATCAAACGCGCGTTGTTGGTCTTTCTGGTGTTGATTTATTTATTTCTTTTTTGATAGAATGCCACTCTTAGTGCGCCTTTGATCTTGACGAACCGTTATAGTTCTCTTTCAAGGGTGGCACAACTGATCTTACATTCCTTGTTACAAGTGAATAGGGAAGGTGAGTCAGGCATTGGGAGTGGCAGATGTTTGATTTATTAGGGTGACTTTGGTGCCAGTGATTTGCTTTAAAGCTATGCCTATAGCTGACCATCGAATCAACTGTCAATCCAGTTACCTACAGTTACCGCTGTTTGATAAAATCCACGAGCCAGCGTCTCCGAATCCTAACTTAATTAGGTTGGAGAGGCTGTGCCGCATACTATTGGCGCTTAATTCGTGGATTTACAGTAAAAGATGGGGCAACTTTGGTGCCAGTGACTTGCTCCGATTCTCATCAAGTTAACTGTCAATCCAGTTGTCTACAGTTACTATGCGGAGAGTTCTCTAATCGGTTATTAGGAACAGGCGGATTTGGTGTTAAATTCTCACCCGTCTCATTTAGATCCAGGCCTACGTATGGGAAGCTAACTTCCCATAGCTAGTTTAAAATTCTGAGGGAGGTACGTTGTTAACTGATAAAGGGGAGGAAAGTTTTCTTGCGTGGGTTTTTCTTGCACTTTGTTGCATGCATACTAAATGAGGTTATTTACAGAGAATGGAAACTTTCAAAGTCCTGTTCAAAGAGAAATAATTTACCTTGCATTTTTATCATATTTTTCAGGTTAAATACCTCAAATAGATTGCCAAAATTTGCCGGATCTTGTGGGTGAAATTTCTTTGCAAACATTTTTACTGTTTATATTCAGGACCCCCAGAGGGGGTCTATGGGTGCTAGTTGTTACCTAAAAGTTTACTAAGCCTTACTGACTCAGGAGAAATGATCTCTTTGTTCTAGTTTAGGCTCTTTTAATACTATTATTGAATTACAGCCATTGGTCACCTGTAAGTGAGCAGTGAGTGAACAGAATGAGCGGCCAGTCATCAGACGGTGCAGGCGGCAGCGTCCTGCTTCAGTTCCTGTCTAGCAGTTCGAGCAGCAATCCAAAACGGCGGATGGAGACCGCCGTCTGGGACGAGGATGTGAAAACTATGCGCGAATTGGTTGCTAGCGGCCGGCTAGGCGTAAATGAAGAGCTGACTGCTCAGTCGGCGCTCACCGCCCTGCACCTGGCGGCCCGATCGGATCTTGCCGGCTCTGTGCGCGCCCTAGTTGAGCTTGGCGCCGATCCCAATATTACAAATTTTCTCGGTCAGCGACCGCTTGATTGTGCTATTAGCGCCAGATCGCCGAGAGCTCTGTTGGAACTGGCCAGGCGGGCTCCCATTGGTTGGAGTGATATTCTGCAAGCGTTTAAGCGCAGCCTTGCACAAGAGTGAGCACCGGGGACTGGAAGGCTGTTTGATGCATTGGTTTCAGAGAGAATGCTGAAGAATTTTAATGGAAGAATTAGAGTGCAAATTTTAGTAGTCCAAGGCAACTAAAAATAGATGAAATAATGAGCATTTGCTAATGGCATGGAAAATGAGCTATAAAGGCATCTCGTGACCTTGATTGACAAAACTCTCAGGACGGCTTTCGGGATTTTAACAAGTACAACCCTACAACCGAATGACTGACAGTGAGTGAATGACAGCCTGATTGATTGATAGGGTGGGTGACTGACGGACTGACAGGGTGAGTGTGAATGACTGACTAATTGACAGACTGAATGACTGACTGACAGGATGACTGAATGACTGATTGATAGGGTGACTGAATGACTGATTGATAAGGTGAGTGACTGACTGACAGGGTGAATGACTGATTGATAGCGTGAGTGACTGACTGACTGACAGGGTGAGTGACTGAGTGACTTATTCACCCAAGGTAAAAGTTTCTATGGCGTCTCCTTGTTGCCTTAATTGTGTAGTGCTGCATTGCCTAAAACAAGACATTTTTCGCAAATTATTTCCGCTCAGGCTCCGAAGTATTCAAAAATTAGGGATTCTAGGGTCAGTTCACAGCATTAATAACTCTGCCTAATAACTCGCCAGGCGCGAGATGGACAGCTACGTGTCATTCACGATGCACCTGCTAGTCGGCCTGATGCAGCCGGTGTACCGCGCCGACCCGGCCATAGCCAGCGGCTGCTTGGACAGCTACACGCGCCTAGTGAATGACACGACGGTGTGGGCGGAGGAGCGAATTGAACCGCCGCTGCGGCCAACCCGCGCGCTGTTTCCTGACGAACACGAGCGCCAGCCAATAATTACTCGCTACGTTGCTGAAAGTCCCTTCCTGCTGGACCCGCTGATGCGGCCGGAGGCATTTTTCAGCGCCTTGCTCGGCGTGTACAGCTATGCCGGAGTTCGCGCAGCTCTGATTGGTCGAGGCGCCAGCCAATCGCAGTTGGCCGCCGCGGAATCGGCTGTGAACCAGTTGCGCAACACTAGCAGCAATTCGCGCTGTCCTGCAGAGTCAGTTAATTCTCCGCAATCGCTGCGTTTCGCTTGTCGCAACGCTGTTAGACGAGCGCTGGCCTCAGCAGAAGTGAACTACATTCACGCCGTGTACGAGTGCCTGCCGCTAGATTTTGCCACCAAATCGTTTCTCGTCTATCAGCGCGAGATTGCCAGCGTTATGGAGTCCAGGCCGAGGACTCGCTATACGGGCCTGTGAGGCCCGAACCACTCAATTGACTTAGTTTAAAGAAATTTTTTGTGTATTTTCTATACAGATCTTATCGATTATATTTCAAATCATTTGTAAATCAATTTGTTATTCAATATAACAGATGCTATATCCTGCTCCCAAGGCTATATCAACCAGTTGATTGAACGTGCTTAATCAATAACTTTGCTTTTCAGACGTTGCTGTACAGATCAGGACACATTGAAAATATATTTCATGATTTGTACATGGATTTTATCTTAACTTGCTGTCACCCTCTGCTACATTCATGCATGTCTTGTGTCTTTTTTATTGCTTTACTTAGCATGCTCATAATTCACCAGATTCACCAGATTCTAGCACGTCAGTACAGCCGGAACTGTAATGTCTAATAAATGTTTAGATTGTTTAATTGTCTAATTGTTTAGGCAATTAATGTTTAATTGTCTAATAAAAAATAATTCATGCTAGAAAATTCTGCTGAGTAATTATTTATTTTATTTGAACCTCATGGTTGCCTCTATGCTGCTTCCTTCACTTCAAAGCGCGTGCAGTCGAATTATTTATCGGATCCGATCCCATCTGATTGATGCCTGCCTAGAGTGATAGATATTAATGTATGTGATAGGGGACACACTCTGTCGTTCAATTCGCAGACTTCCCAAAGGCATGCTCTTCTCCTCTACTGTTTGAGAGTAGTGTGACGCTCTCTTAAGGGAATTTTCGTCAGTTTTGTTTACTCCTAATTAAGAATCTAGTTCATCATGTACGAGCGTAACTATGAATTTTTGGGCCAAAAATCACCTGCGCCAGACAGTCCGACATATTTTTTAAAACTAATGGCGCCTCTGAGTCACGTGTTTGCCACTCTTAGACCCGATTTTATGACATCTTGAAGCTTCCCTATTGTTCTATTTTTGTTTTTTTGCTTGTCAAATCTTGACAGCTCAGCTTCTGACCCCTAGAAATACCTTGGGATTTGGGATTATCTTCTCGTCTTTACCTTCTTCCTCTTCCCCTCTGTATGCTGATTAACGAGCATATTTACTCGTAATTCAAGTTATAGGGCCTCCTGCTGCGAAAATCCATAAACCATAATTATCATAAATCATGTTCATCTGCGCTGATTTAACCACCTGTCATCCTTTTTAATCCCGGGGGATTGGTGGGATCACCTGGTGGGGTTGGGTCACGTGATCGGATCACTAGCCAATCAGAAAAATGCACGCCCGTTATACATTAACAAACTCGGCCTGTCCAATCGCAAAAATTTGTGATCAGTTTAACAAATCGGCGCCTCATGCCCCTAAATTAAAGGCGCCGTCGAGCACGCCCCGATGATCAGAACGCTCCGAAGACTCGATACGCCTAGAGTTCCGTTTGGTCGAACTCTAGAAGTCTGCTAGCAGCTTCCCCTTTAGCTTGCGAACCTCTCCTTTGTATCGGCGATCGGCAATATCGATCAGCATCAGCATATGAGGCGTCAGTTTCAGCTAAGTTAAAACCAACGGTTCATCAGTTGCCCTTTGCAAGCGAGATCGACAAGTACTAACAGTCGAGATCGAGATCTACCTCGGTCACTGTGGACACTAGTCGCCAAAAATTAGGAAAATTACAATATTCTTGTAATTTCTCTTGCCAAATCTTGTAATAAAAGTGCAACGATTGCAAGACCTCTTATAAAAAATTTATAACGATTGTAATATTTTTGCAAGAATATTACAATAATTAAAGTACTTAAGCAAGAAAAATGCAGTATTTTTAGGTGCTTTAGCACAATATTGTAATAATTATAGCATTTTAACATTTTAGTAATTTCTTAGCAATGCATGGAACTCAACGTCAAAGTTATCAACAGAACTAATTCGTTTTTACAACAATAACACTTTAAAATTTAAGCCAATCAAGCCCGTTTGGTCTTCAGATGCTAAAATTAAGAAAAAAGAGATGCCCCTTGATAATTTATTCATCAATTAGTTTAAAATTGACACCAAAGACAAGCGTTAATGGCATGTTGTGGTTTTAATTTATTGGAAAAGGATAGCAGTTTGCATTGAACACTTTTTTCTTAGTATATAACGCTATTTAAACAAATTTGAACACTTACAATATTGGAAAAGAAAATACATTATTATTCAATACTAAACCTGGTCAGTCAGCTGCATACAATAAAAATGCATTTGCTATGTAAAAGTGTTAAATTAAAAAAATGCACAAATTTTTCTTGTAAAGCTTTAAAAATGATTGTATTTAAGCAACATTAGAAAGGCGCATTTAGTCGTCAATAGGTAATTGACTACACAAGGGTACATAATAAGCCATTAAAGTCAATTGCTTACATTTTTATATGAAATTTCTAAAGCTATAAAAAACTGTTTTTCTATTTTTTATAATTTATTAAATTTTCGATGAATTTCAACAATTAATATACAATTGAAGCATATAGTACTAATTAGTAAAAAACTGCAACCCTTCCCAGTTTGCTAAAAAGGACACAAGACCAGACATTAACTGATTGTTTTGAAAGTAAAGTTTTGAGAGATAATTCAGTTTGCCAGATCAGGCGGATCAGCAGTGCTTTTTGGCACAGGTTTTTCAATGTCTTGAAGATATTGATTGACACTGCTTTCAACTGAGTTCCACGAGCAATTAGGAAATGTCAATTGGACTGTGTTGTACACATCTTCGTAGTTGCTCTTTGAAAATAACTCGCGCCTTGTACTCCACTTGCTCGACACTTGAAAGTACATACTGGGAGATCATTGTTAGAATCTGAGCTAGAGCTATTTCTTCTCTCAGGTTGACTTTTAAACTGTTTGTAAGAACGCTTGTAGCTCATCTAAAAATACAAAAGTTATATAAAATGTGTTCTATAAAATGATATTATGCTTTATATTTTTGGTTATTAGTTTTGGTTTTAGCAATAATAATGCATTAGCATAAGAAATTAGCCAATAAACAACATATATTTATCCTTAATATAGTGATTTTTACCCTTTTGATATTTAAAAAAAGTAATTTCAAATTAAATTTAATTAAGTAATTAAAGCATTATTTAATCTTAATCTCTAATTATCAAAATGCTTGCTATTAATTATTAATTTTCTAATCTCACATTAAATTAAATTAAATAGTCTGGATTCTGGAACTGTTGACATTACAGGCTTTTGCCTAAGCCACCAAATATTCAATTAAAATTCAATAGATTTACTTATGGCTATGGTTGTATAGACATACATTAAGTTATAAAATAGGTATATTATATTATATATAATCTAACTATAAGTAGTTCATAGTTAATTCTTATAATAGACTTTTTTATTATTCATATTCTTTGGGCTTCTACTAAAATGGCTAATGAAGACTTGTTTGTATCTTATGGTTAGGGCCTACTGGTCAAGATAAAATTAAAAAATGGACTTAAATTGTAATATGAAAATTTTATTAAGTAGAATAACTTTTAAAAAATTAATTATTATTATTTAATAAGTATAGGCCTATAAAATATAAAATAAACATAAAGCCTTCATTGTATGACATGACTTGTCATATTCAGTCATGACTTGCTACAAAATTGGGCTTAGCATAATCTAGTGGCTTAGTTGTAAATTATTTCATATCTAAAGCTTACTATGTATGTCTACTATAGGAATTAAATAAGCAGAAGTATTGCTGACATAGTAATGATAGTATTATGGCCTATGTAGATTAAATTGGATTTAACTAGTTAGGCATAGGACCATATTATGGTCACTATAATACTATGGACAAATATTGCCCAATTTATCTGTAAGACATCCATGCATGTCCATGCCTCTAATTTTAGCCTAGGGCTTACTAATATCATTAGGCCCTATCAATATGTTGGCATGCATAACATTTTAAACCTCAACTAAAAGGCTAAGTTGTCCTAACCAAAGATACATTATATATTTTCCAAAAACCAACCTTTGTACTTTTGGCTACTCAGTTTCATTATTGTACAATAAGGATACTTTGCTAGGCCTGTGATATCCTGGCAGTCTAAATACATTTTCACGATGGATGAACTTTATTTCAAATATAAGTAGCCTTTTGCCTTCAGCCTTTTCAGTGTCAAGGGGCACAAGCTAGCTAGCTACCAAGGCCAGGCAAGTTTGTGAGTCGAAGCAGATATGTGTTTCAATTGGTAATTTGTTCAGAAAAATGTAATTTACTTTTGTAAAACAAAAGCTACTTGCAAAACTATTAGGTCTACAGGCATAACTTACAGCTTAAAGCGAAAAAAATTTCTGATATGCTTGCTAATTAACTGAAAATTTCAACACCTTTTTTAAAAAAAAGTATACTTCATTTAAAAACGTAAGAAAAAATGTAATGATTGCAAGATAAAATATTAAAAATATTTTTTCTATCAATGGAAATTAAAATGCACTATAATGTTATAAAAATAGAAATGAAGAAGGCTTTTACTTGCTGCATCCCCCTGATTTCGTGGAAAATTAAAGAATTGAAAATACTGAGATAATTCTTACAATTTAAATTGCACGCGAAATTATAATTACCGCAATAATTTAACATTTAAACAAGAAGTATTACAATTCTTGTAATATTTCGTAATTTTTGATAACTAGTGGAGTTCGAGGATATCGCCAGTGTATTGATCGGTTTTGGTGTGATCTTGCCTTATAGGGTGCCTTCTCTATCGGTTCCTCTTTTAGCATCTTAATAGTGATTTGTGTATTTGCTTTTTCACTTGCTTTGTGCTAACCGGAGGCAGTAAGAAATTGAAATCATAATATATTATTGAAAGTTAGAGTGCTCCAACATCATAGGAAGTTAGTGTGAAAGCCAAATCATTCAGATACTTTTTTATGTCTTTACTTACTCGCTATGCTGACTCAAATAAGCAGCTAAATTAGTTGGCCACGGTTGGACAAAGGACGGATCAGTCATGCAGGTCAGTCAGTTAGTAGATTTATTGCAATCATAGTCAAGCTTTAGGACTCAGCGTCGGATGTATTTTTAGTACTACCCGGGGCAGCGCGGCAGCCAAATTATTATTGTAACTCAATATAATCTATAGGTTAATTAGGGCGCGCTTTCGGAGAGGTCTACTTGGGTCATTTCAGCGCTTTGTCACCGTTTGCTAAAGCATCGACGCCAGAAGCTGGAAAGTTTTATTTATTCTCCCCACTTAAAATAAAAGTGCATCTCTGAGTCCATATAATTCAAATAAGATGAATGAGAGCGTCAACATTAAACTAATTACTTATAATTATTTGATCGTGGCGACATTAAGCCTTTTCGGTCATAAATTTTTTTCCGGTATGCAAGAGAAATCTGCGTCTTACGTGATGGCATAACACAAGCAAGTTTTTCTTTATTCATTTGAAAGTAGTTCAATAAATTGCAACGAAAGTACATTTTTCTGCATTCAATTATTTTTTATACATAAGAATATTTTAAGATCTTTATATTCTTCTAACGGCTACATCGATGCAAGTTCAAAATTTTATCAAGTGCGTGCAGAACCTGACCTGCTCTCACTATGCAGGTAGGCTGGTAGCTTTAGCTCGAAAGACCTAATCTCAGTGTTAAATTAAAAAAAGGATTAGCATTTAATCTAAGAGGACAATTAATTTAAGCAGCAAAATAAGTGATTTTTTGACCAAATTCATTTTTCACATTTTTTTGTATGCATAAATTTTATGCTTGAAAAATTATTAGATTTTTGCTTAGAAATATTAAGGTAGAGGTAGCATGACTAATGTAGTAAATCAATTATTTGTAGTAGTTTTCATTTGCTTTTTTACATGCAAAGATTTTTGCCTAGGTCTACCTCAAATTTTTCATCTAAATTAATTTTATTGTTTTTACTTTTATTAGTTTTTTTTAATTATGGACTTCTTGCTAAGTCAAATATTTCTTCTAAATCATTTTATTTATGTATTAACTATTTAGTAATCATTAAAAAATAATATTTTGCTAAGACACTAGAAATTTTCTTTTAACATACTCATACAAATTGATTAATATACCTTTTAAATGAGAGGATGTTTTCAGTGGCGCAACCAGAATTTTGTGAAGGAGGGGTGGACCCTATGAGTTCAGTTCAATGGGGGGGGGGCAGTTTGGGTCCGGATGGCTTTTTTGTGAAAATTCGCTTGGTCCCCCCTTACTGCAATTTTCTTCCTTCTCCAAAAAGGGGGAGGCGGTCGCCCCCCCGCCCCCCCCCCTAGTTGTGCCACTGGATGTTTTGTGTTATATACCTCATAACTTACTCTTATGTAATTTTTGAGAAGTTTGTTTAAGATTTATTATACTTATTACTATTTAATGGTTTTAGACATTGCTAACATTAAAATTTTAGTTTTTTTCTAAAAGTAAAAGTATTTTTATACTAAAAAATTTTGTCTAACTTTTTTTCTACAATGAAGGTAGAAAATTGTTTTTTCTTAAAAAACTTCTAAGACTTCAAAAGTATAGGAACTTCTCATGCAATTATTGATATATATATTTAAAACAAACTCTATTTTATAATATAGAGTACATATATAATAGGGTGTGGATAGAATGGGATCAAAATTTTGGAAGAATTGGGATGGTTTTGGGGTTTAAATTTAGGCAGGATTTGGGTAGTCGAAATTGATGCATGCAGTACACTTAATTCAGTGAGCTAATAATCAAAATATGATTTATTTTGCGAGTTTTATTACTTTGTCAGCTCACTTATTTGCTAAAGTTACATAATTGCAGCTTGCAGGTCCATTATTTTACAAATTATATAAGACAACACAATAGGCCTACCTTATAAAAAGGTACAGTAGATGAAAATAATAGCTGCATTAAAAGTTTTGCAAGAAATTTGACACAAATAGCAACAGCTAAGACTAGAATTTTTTTAGAAAAATGATTTTTAGCACCATTTTTGTTTGCTATTTTTTTGCAAAACAAACTTTTTTCATCATGATGGCTTCATTTTTGACCAGATCTACTGCCCATATATAGAATCTAGGGAACACCTAATCCTAATCTCAGCTGGGCACAATAAATCAATGCGTGATTATTTGTTTTGCTTAATTTACTTTTTGTGTGAAAATCGAACTCGGGACGTTGTAGTCGGGTCGGATCCTCTACCCTATTATTGATTATCAGCACCCTAATAACTTGCCACTTTCAGGAGTCCCCAGATTGCATCAGCAGTTGGGAGCTGCTCCCTCATTGTCCACCTGGCCTGGCTGAGCACCTGAGTCAGCTCTGCTGCGAACTGACCGACGCCTGCGCTACTGCCGAGCAGCGTCTGGAAGCTGCACTCGAATTGAAACGGCTGGCTGAGCAGCCGGGCGCCGCCGCTACTGCGGAATGTTTCCTAGCCGACCTGCGCCTGCTGGAGGCCCTTCTGGCCGCCGCCGCTCAAGCCTGCGTCGACGCTGCCGCCGCGACCAACTCGGCCGGCCACCTGGAGAGCAGCCTGTACGCCGCTCTAGCCGGCCTCATGTCCGCCCAACCCCGCCTGGTCCAAGTGTTCCTCAGCTGGGCCGCCTCGCTGACAGTGAGCGGTCCGGCGGCCGGCATGGCGGTGAAGTTCGCCGCCAGTTGGCTGTTGAAATCGCCCAGCTTGGCGCGCCGATGTCCGCCAGGCAGTCGGCCAGCCCTGCTGAACGTGGCGCTGCGTTTGTTGAAATCGTCGCCAAGCGTCCGGTTCGCCCTTCAACTGCTCGGCATGGCCGAGGCCGCCGTGTTGGCGCCGCTGGGTGGTCGTTGGGCGGCAGCGAGCTTTGATGAGGCGGAACTGGCCGATGATGGAGGTGAGGCTGTGTGCCAATGTGTCATGTCACGTGACCAGCACTTAATGTCACGTGACCAGCACTCCATGTATATTGATAGTTCTAATGATCTATTGTATCCATTCAACCGCAGTTCAACTGGAAGCTGACCCCGCCAGTTGCATCGGCGAAGATCCCGGCGCCGATGATACCGACGACCCGCTGACCGGCGTTCTGGCTTTTCTAGCCGAGCAGCTGCGGCTGCCGCGCACCCAGCACTGCCTGCGCCTGCGCGCCGTTGAACTCGCCAGGCTGGCTGCTAGGCGCGGGGCTAGCAGGCGCCAGCTGGCCTCCGGCTGCTGGCCTGTGCTGCGCGAAGGTGATTCATAGACTTGCTTTCTTGCATCTCTTAGTTATCGCTTACCCATCATAGATCTAAGTCCATAGAGCCAGATCCCTATCCCAGAACCATTCGAGATCTTTAGGGAGCCAGATCCTTATCCGAGGAATATCCCGTTAGAGATCCTTAGGGAGCCAGGTCCCCATCCCAGACATCCTTAGGGAGCTAGATCCCTATCCCAGACATATTTTGGGAGCCAGATCCCTATTCCAGACATCCTTAGGGAGCCAGATCCCTATCCCAGACATCCTTAGGGAGCCAGATCCCTATCACAGACATCCTTAGGGAGCCAGATCCCTATCCCAGACATCCTTAGGGAGCCAGATCCCTATCACAGACATCCTTAGGGAGCCAGATCCCTATCCCAGACATCCTTAGGGAGCCAGATCCCTATCACAGACATCCTTAGGGAGCCAGATCCCTATCCCAGACATCCTTAGGGAGCCAGATCCCTTTCCCAGACCCGTTAGAGATCCTCAGACAGCAGATTCCTATCTCCGAGCAATTCGAGATTCTCTGAGAACACAATGCAGCATCGAAATCCCTTGCCACCGTGCCGACGCACTACCTGAAGGTCTCCGACCACGGCGCGGCCAGCTGGACGCGGACCTCGCCGAGCTGTCCGCGGACGCCCTGGCCGAATGCGCTTGGCAGCTCCGACTAGCCGGAGTTGACGAGGTGACGCCCGTCCTAATTGAATTTGTCACCTGCGGCGGCTCGGAAGCGGCCACCGCCGACGGGCTGGCCTCGGCACAGTTGGTTGCTATGGTAACAGCTGACCGGTTGCTACGCGCCGAGCTGCCCGCCTGCGCCACCGTGTGGGTGCTGAACTCCTGCGCCCAGCTGCTCCGCTGGTGCCTCGCTAGGCGGGCCGCCCTGGCTCGCTGCCTAGACCGCCTCTGTCTGGCCAGCTCTCTGCTGGACAGCCTGCTGCTTCTGGCGGAGGCTCCCGTGCCGCCGGCCTTCGCCAAGGACGCCAGGATACTGTTAAGACAGCTGGACTGCGAAGACGCACTGGCGGTGGACGAGGTAAGCTGGACTGAAATTGATAGATGTTTCTCTCCATGCGTATTGGGCTGAATCTTTTGTTGATTGGCTGGGTAATGTGAGAGTCAGGAGACTGCATGTGGGCCATGTGAGAGTCAGAAGACTGCATGTGGGCCATGTGAGAGTCAGGAGACTACATGTGGGGCATGTGAGAGTCAGGAGACTGCATGTGGGCTATGTGAGAGTCAGGAGACTGCATGTGGGCCATGTGAGAGTCAGGAGACTGCATGTGGGCCATGTGAGAGTCAGGAGACTGCATGTGGGCCATGTGAGAGTCAGGAGACTGCATGTGGGCCATGTGAGAGTCAGGAGACTGCATGTGGGCCATGTGAGAGTCAGGAGACTGCATGTGGGCCATGTGAGAGTCAGGAGACTGCATGTGGGCCATGTGAGAGTCAGGAGACTGCATGTGGGGCATGCGAGAGTCAGGAGACTGCATGTGGGCCATGTGAGAGTCAGGAGAATGCATGTGGGGCATGTGAGAGTCAGGAGACTGCATGTGGGCCATGTGAGAGTCAGGAGACTGCATGTGGGCCATGTGAGAGTCAGGAGACTGCATGTGGGGCATGCGAGAGTCAGGAGACTGCATGTGGGGCATGTGAGAGTCAGGAGAATGCATGTGGGGCATGTGAGAGTCAGGAGACTGCATGTGGGCCATGTGAGAGTCAGGAGACTGCATGTGGGCCATGTGAGAGTCAGGAGACTGCGTGTGGAGCATGTGAGAGTCAGGAGACTGAATGTGGGCCATGTGAGAGTCAGGAGACTGCATGTGGGCCATGTGAGAGTCAGGAGACTGCGTGTGGAGCATGTGAGAGTCAGGAGACTGCATGTGGGGCATGTGAGAGTCAGGAGACTGCATGTGGGCCATATGAGAGTCAGGAGACTGCATGTGGGCCATGTGAGAGTCAGGAGACTGCATGTGGGGCATGTGGGAGTCAGGAGACTGCATGTGGGGCATGTGAGAGTCAGGAGACTGCATGTGGGCCATGTGAGAGTCAGGAGACTGCATGTGGGCCATGTGAGAGTCAGGAGACTGCGTGTGGAGCATGTGAGAGTCAGGAGACTGAATGTGGGCCATGTGAGAGTCAGGAGACTGCATGTGGGCCATGTGAGAGTCAGGAGACTGCGTGTGGAGCATGTGAGAGTCAGGAGACTGAATGTGGGCCATGTGAGAGTCAGGAGACTGCATGTGGGCCATGTGAGAGTCAGGAGACTGCGTGTGGAGCATGTGAGAGTCAGGAGACTGGGTGTGGGGCATGTGAGAGTCAGGAGACTGCATGCTGGCGAGACTCTGCAGATGCAAGTGGATTTCAGGCCAGATCTGCGGGCAGCGAGGCTGCAGCGCCGCCAGCCTGCGGCCTGCTGTCTCTGGTTGGCCGGCTTCGCCTGCTGCCCCTGTCGCTGCCGGCCAGTGAGCGGCCAGTCGAGGCGGAGCTGCTCACCGCCTGCCTCTGCCGCCTGCTAGCCTGGGCGCCCGGCCTCTCCCAGGGCCGCCGGCTGCTGCCCCGGCTCAGGCTGGCGCTGCGCCGCTTCGTCGACGTGGCCGATGTTGGCCAGGAGGCTCGGCCTGGAGAGTTCACCGGCAGCCAGCTGGCGCGGGTCTGGCTGGCCTACGCCGAGTTCCTCAGGCGGGCCGACTGTCTGGGCTGGCGGCCGGAGCTCCCCTCCTCCTCCTCCTCCTCCGCCTCCGCCTCCGTCATTGATGACGACGAAGTGGACGAACAGGCGCTGGCCGCAGACTGCTGGCGCCTGATGCAGCTGCCGCCCGAGCCCGCCCAGTTCGACTTCCGCCTGCGTCCGTTCGCGACGCTGGCCGAGGCGCTGGCGGCCGGCAACCGCCCGCTGGCCGACGCCGTCCTGCGCTGCGCCGCCAGATCCGCCTGCCTGACGGCCATCTTCACCGGCCGGCCGCTGGCGTCGTCGGCAACGTCGATCCGGCCGCTGCTAATGGCGGCCGGCCTGGCGCTCGAGTCCGTGTGCGCGCGGGAGCCGGACAGGCGGCGGCCACTGCGCTACCTCAGCCTGCTTGTGGACGACTTGGAGCTGGGGCCGGACATTGCCCAGCCGGATGACATTGAGGTTTGTACTTTTATTACAGATCCTACTTCCACGACCTCGAAGCCCAAAAACATCATCCAGAATTCCAGATCATACTTCCCGATCCCACATCTCATTTCACGATTCAGAATCTCATTTCCCGATCCCAAATCTCAGTTCCCGATTCTGAATCTCATTTCCCGATTCAGAATCTCATTTCCCGATCCCAAATCTCAGTTCCCGATTCTGAATCTCATTTCCCGATTCTGAATCTCATTTCCCGATTCTGAATCTCATTTCCCGATTCTGAATCTCATTTCCCGATCCCACATCTCATTTCCCGATTCTGAATCTCATTTCCCGATCCCACATCTCATTTCCCGATTCTGAATCTCATTTCCCGATCCCACATCTCAGTTCCCGATTATGAATCTCATTTCCCGATCCCACATCTCAGTTCCCGATTATGAATCTCATTTCCTGATCCCACATCTCAGTTCCCGATTATGAATCTTATTTCCCAATCCGAAATCTCATTTCCCGATCCCACATCTCAGTTCCCGATTCTGAATCTCATGTTCCGATTCTGAATCTCATTTCCCGATCCCAGATCTCTTTTCCCGATCCCAGAACTCTTCTACCATTCGTATCTCAGCCTAAAATTATAGATTCTAGTCCTGATCCTTAAAATCCTGAAATCTGAAATCCTGAATTCCAAACGATAGTCTCAATCCCAGCTTGATACTAAAAAATCCCAACTTCACCTTTCCGCCTTTCGTTCAGGGAGTGATCGAAGCTGTCAGCGGAGGCGGCGCTGACTGGAGCGTCGGCGCGGAGTTCTCCTTCGAAGTCAACCAGGCCGACACGGCGCTGTCCGAGCTCGCCCTCCTCGCCCTGCTGGCGGGCCTTGGCTACTGGCTCTGCCTAGCTGATCGCCTGCAGCGCGAGCCCGCCGACCTGCTGGAGCCGCCGGGCGCTACGGACCTCTCGCTGGCACGGCTCCGCTCCGCTGCTAGTCGGCTCGCCTCCAGCGTCGGGCAAGTCGCCGACTCCGGCAGTCTCCGATTTGCTCGGGCGATGGCCGCCCAGCCGGAGTGCCTGGCATTCGCACTGCGCGGCCTCTGCCAGCTCCGCTCCGGCTTCGCCGACATCGTCCTGCGTCGCCTCTTAGTTGACGACGCCGGCGTCGCCGCGGACCAGGCGCTCGACAGCGTGCTCGACTTCGAGCTGGCCAGCGGCCGTCGGCGGCCGCCTCCCGGCCTTGCCCGAGCCGTCTGGCTGGCCTTCCTGGCCCGGCCCGTCTGCCCGGCCGCCGCCGCCCGCCTGGCCCGCCTGCTGGCCGATCCGGCTGGCCCCGGCCCGGACCGGCGCCTCTTCCGCCGCCTGGCCGGCTTCCTGCGCCTCCGCCCGGCCGCCCTGGCCCCAATTGGCCGCCTGCTGTGCGACCTGCTTGACCGGCTGGCCTTCGGCTCGCCAGCCGCCGTGGGCGCGGTGGCCGACCTGGCGTTCCTGTGCACCGCCTGCCTGCCGGCCCAGCCGTTCCCGGCGCTGCTGAACCGCTGCCTGGCCTGGCTGAAGGCCGCCATGCCGCCTAGGCGATTCGACTGCCTGCGGCTCGGCCTGCTGCTGGAGCCGCGCGTTGCCGGCCTGCTTCAGCGCCGCGCTCGTCAGCGGCGGCCAGTTGTCGACGGCTGCAACGACGAACTGCAGCGCCTGCTAGGCGAGCTGATGCAGGTGTCCGTGGCCACCTGGAAGGCGGCCGAGCTGCGGGAACCGGCGGCGCTGCGCCGGCTGGAGACCGCCGTGCTGGTGTGCGCGTCCGCCGGCCTGCTGCAGCCGGAGGCCTCCTAAGCCGCCTGCTCGACATTTTATCTTTGCTCTCTTTGCTTTGCTTCTCTCAGTTGGCATATAAATTTAGCAAAGTCGCATCCTGAACTTGCTACTAACTTGGCTAAAGTATTTTAGTAGTACAGTTAGTTCACTTAGCTAAATAACTAAATTATAAAGCTTGCTTTTTAAAAGCTACCGTTTGCTATTAGGTAGTGAGGAGCATTGCTGTAAAGTAGCAAGATAACACAAGATTGGCTCTAGCGCCAGCAATTACGCACTTACGCTTTGCTTATAGTTTCGCCCACATGCGCAATAAATAAGGTTGCCTTTGCACAAATCTAAACTGCGCAGTTCTAGTTTACTTTTTCAACTGTGCTATCTATTAGATTGTGTTTATTTTAGGTCATTTTTTCGCAAGTCTGTTTTTTTCTACCAATGCTTTTTATTTTTTGAAATTCTATTGTTATTTGCACTTTTTATATAGCCAAAATATTTTTCTGAGTTCACTTAAATGAAACATATTTTAATAAACTACTCACATATTCGGCTAATAGTAGTAGACTAGTTTGCGACTCAAAAATTTATCCTCCGCCTGCTGGGGCCACTTGTTGTTGTTTATTTCATTAAAAATATTGACCTATATAAATAGACCAGAGCAGTATTCAGCTAGCCATCCTGTTTCATTGCGCCCAGAATACAAAAGAGAGGCAGTTTTTTGTTTAATTGCAGCCATTTCTGACTAACAGATTATGAATTTTTTTTCAAAACCCTGATGTCTACTACAGCAAAAAAACACAGATCCTTGACTCTTTTCAATCAGCACGAATGGACTATTTTTATGCCTGCGGGCGCTGTGTGGCTGGAGGGAGTCTCCCACAAATCCACTGACAGCTTTTTGGGGATTTTAATTCGTTTTTTAAGGACTATAGATTTTTTTGCTAATCCCACAGCGGAAGGAAGCGAAGGCGCTCTCACACGCAAAGAAGCTTTATTGTGTTGCTTTGAATTCAATTCTAATGGATGAATTTCAGTGAAATCTACTGAGCACAAATTGCAGCTGGGACTGTTGAAGTATTTTTAGTATTATTTTTGTATGGCCGCGGCAATGAGCCGATTTGCGTCCTAGCAACAGTTTCGGCTTTGAATTCACTGCTGCGAGGTTGCAGAAAGTTTCTAAATTAGCTGTCCTGGGTACTTTATGGACTGGGGTGACTGCCTCTGTGGGTAGTTTATGTACTGGGGTGACTGTGCAGTGGGTAGTTTATGGACTGGGGCGACTGCAGTGGGCAGTTTATGTACTGGGGTGACTGTGCAGTGGGTAGTTTATGGACTGGGGTGACTGTGCAGTGGGTAGTTTATGGACTGGGGCGACTGTGCAGTGGGTAATTTATGGACTGGGGCGACTGTGCAGTGGGCAGTTTATGGACTGGGGTGACTGTGCAGTGGGTAGTTTATGGACTGGGGTGACTGTGCAGTGAGCAGTTTATGTACTGGGGTGACTGCAGTGGGCAGTTTATGTACTGGGGTGACTGTGCAGTGGGTAGTTTATGGACTGGGGCGACTGTGCAGTGGGTAGTTTATAGACTGGGGCGACTGTGCAGTGGGTAGTTTATGGACTGGGGCGACTGTGCAGTGGGTAGTTTATGGACTGAGGTGACTGTGCACTGGGTAGTTTATGTACTGGGGTGACTGCAGTGGGCAGTTTATGTACTGGGGTGACTGTGCAGTGGGTAGTTTATGGACTGGGGCGACTGTGCAGTGGGTAGTTTATGGACTGAGGTGACTGCAGTGGGTAGTTTATGTACTGGGGTGACTGCAGTGGGCAGTTTATGGACTGGGGTGACTGTGCAGTGGGTAGTTTATGGACTGGGGCGACTGTGCAGTGGGTAGTTTATGGACTGGGGCGACTGTGCAGTGGGTAGTTTATGGACTGGGGCGACTGTGCAGTGGGCAGTTTATGGACTGGGGTGACTGCCTCTGTGGGTAGTTTATGTACTGGGGTGACTGTGCAGTGGGTAGTTTATGGACTGGGGCGACTGTGCAGTGGGTAGTTTATGGACTGGGGCGACTGTGCAGTGGGTAGTTTATGGACTGGGGCGACTGTGCAGTGGGTAGTTTATGGACTGGGGCGACTGTGCAGTAAGTCGTTTATGGACTGGGGTGACTGTGCAGTGGGTAGTTTATGGACTCCCATAGACTGGGGTGACTGTGCAGTGGGCAGTTTATGGACTGGGGTGACTGTGCAGTGGGTAGTTTATGGACTGGGGTGACTGCGATTCTTGGACAGCTTATTCTGTCGGGGTGGGGTTTAAGGAGGTGGAGACTAGGCAATTAGTTAGATTTTTTGTTACTTACTTAAGCATTTAAGTAATGGTGGAACGCTTAGTAAACTCGTGCATTTGTAGGCCGTTAATACGATATAAACAATTGCACCAATATTCAGCTGTTTTCTTATCAGCCAAACCGGTAAAGGTTCGGCCAGTTTAAAAGTTGGCCGCGTCAAAGTCCAGAAATTACACTGGTTGCGTCGCGCCAAATGACAGCTAAGCATATGATAAGAGTGAGGCAATAGCTAAACGTATGACTGCAGATAAGATTCCATATAAGCAATGCAGCCTGAAGTATTTAACTATGCTGCGTCTCAAATACCCTTTAAAGTCTCGTTAACTTAACAAGTCTGCTTACGCGCTAAGGAGAGAGAGGAGGGGGACGCTAAAACACACCCACTGATAAGGGGTCTGGGTAGGCTATGCGCCGGCGCGTGTGGGAACCATTCGCCAGCTGCTGGCGCGCTAAGTAGTTTCCTATCTAAAGTACAAACTTGTAACGGTCCCAGACGCATCGGGGGATAGGCAATTAGGGAAGCCGGGTGAAATGCCATTCCCATCTAGCCGGATATTTCAGCTTGCGGAATGACATGAAGGAAAGAGTTTTTGGTTTATCTCTAGGCTGGCAGCGTCAGTTATGGGGCTTTAGCCTCACGTGACCCCCCCCCAACCTAAGATGATTTTCTAAAGAAAGCTCACGGCCGAAGCTTTGAAAGCTCGGTTTTCATTTCTCCTAAATTAGGAAGCCAAATAAAGGTATTCTATCGGGAGAGGAAATGCTTTATGTGTTTTACTGCACTGAAAAAAACCTGGCCTTGTTTTGCTGCAGTGCGAATTCCTCTCTCTCTCTCTCTCTCTCACTCACTCACTCTCGCGCGCCTCCCCCCGTTCCTTGCATAATGTATTACGCTGTAAAAGTGCAAGTTGGCTTGCCTTCACCCGTACAGCCAGCCCCCCACCCCATACCCGCGGCCCAGTTCTAACAGGCGAGCTGCAGCTGAAGGCTGTTTACCAGATGCAATATTGATAAACACGGCTGGGCCGTGCGGCCGGGACTAGAGGGGAAGCTGCGATCCGGAGATTGCTTTTTCAACTAACAAACTGTTGCTCAATGTATCAGCCGCTGCGTTGCGGTTTTTTTTATTTTGTCCAAAAATTAACTTGGCTACTCGGCGTGGATCACGGGATCTAAATGGCTACTTAAATTCTTTACTTCTCGTTCACAAATGTAGTCACACACAAAAAACCCAAACGATAAATTTCTGTTTTAAAAAATCCATTCTGATTTCCTAAAAATTCATGCATCCTGAATTGCACCTACCATTCTGAATCCTGAATTTCCTCTAAAATACCGAATCCTGAATTCCTCCCAAAGTCCCGAATCCTGAATCGCCCCCCAAAATGCCGAATCCTGAATTCCCCACAAGATCCCGAATCCTGAATTCCCCCCCCAAAATCCCCAATCCTGAATCGCCCCCCAAAATGCCGAATCCTGAATTCCCCACAAGATCCCGAATCCTGAATTCCCCCCCAAAATCCCCAATCCTGAATTGCCCCCCCCAAAGTCCCGAATCCTGAATTCCCCCTAAAGTTCCGAATCCTGAATTCCCCCAAAATCCTCAATCCTGAATTGCCCCCCCCCAAAGTCCTGAATCCTGTATTTCCCCGAAAATCCCGAATCCTGAATTCCCCCCAAAGTCCCGGATCCTGAATTGCCCCAAATTCTAGAATCCTGAATTCCCCCCAAAATCCCCCAATCCTGAATTCCTCCCAAAATTCCGAATCCTGAATGGCCCCTAAAATCTGAAATTCTTTATTCCGAAAAGCAGGGTCCAAATGCTCTTACTGACCCGAATCCGGAATTTATCTCCAGAGGATTATTAAAGTTACCGAAGAGTCCTATGCTCGCAGGCATTTTTTTACGACAGCACAGTTTAATCCCAAAAGCCGACTATTAGGAATTCGTCATTTTGAAATATCCCGGTCATTTGCGCGTCCCCTGCAACATTTTCGGAGCTTGCAGCTTATTTGAACAATCTCTCTCCAATGCGGCCGTTTCAGCCCGTGAATTGCATAAAATAAAATTGCAATCCATCCATCTGTTCGCCTCCCCTGAGCCTGTCAGCCCGGGGCTGCAGCCGGATGACTCTATCGAATGAAATTATGATTCTCCACTCTCTTCCTCTTGCGTATGGGTAATGATGAATGCTGTATCATTGTAGTGCTATCAGCAAGTTATTTAGATTGTTTTGTACTTATTTTGCTGCTGAGTGCAGACAGCGCTTTATTTAATTGTCGCTGACTTTAGCATAATTTGAAACAATCATTTAGTAATCGCTGGCCCTCTAATCCCATTGTAGAGGCACTGTATTCTCTATTATAAGTCCTTTGGCTTTCAGTCCAAGTGTGCATACTGAGGTCCTTGGACAACGGACTTTCTGCTAAGGATGCTAAGGCTCTGTAGCAAATGTTATTGGCGTGGTTCTCCATGTCACGCCATTGGATTTTAATAAGTTTAGGCAACTTTGATGACGGGTCTGCGCCTGTCCCTACTAGGGGGTTGTGGGGCCTGTTTTTCCGTTCGGAAGCTAATTGATATCTGGCGTGGCTCAAACTGCGCGTCTGTGTTTTGCTGTGTCCTGTGTATGCGTCCGAAATAGCCTCGCAGCGCTTCAGTAAGTACATAGGGGGGAGAGAGGGGGTAGCTAATAGGCTTTTTGTCTCAACTAGCATTGAACTGGAAAGAAATAAAGATGTTAAAAAACTGCAAATTGTTGTCGTCGTATTTGATTACAGTCAGTCAGTTCATTGCAAGGTGAGTACGTGCGAAAAAAGAACATAATTTCAGTCTGCTGAAATACGGTTGAAGAAATTCAATAGTGCAAATGTATGGGTGTATCTCTTGAGGGTTGAGACGGAGGAAGATGAACAAGCTGGGAAGTAAAGTCTCCAAGGAGTTGATTGCACCCTTCCCAAGCCTTTGGCAAAAATTAGGCAGGCAGACAAAGCTTCACAGTGAGGATCCTCCAATTAGCCTGCGGAAGGCAATTTCCGAGGAAGCTCAACATCTGCTACTGCTTGTTTATGGCTTCATGATCCTTCGTGACCAACTAGACATGTCTGTTTGTAGCTCTGCAGAGACTGCATGCAGGTACTGCTTCTCGCGGGAAGTGCATTTCTAAATCTAGGTCTTTTGTTAAGGAGCAACGGCAACGGTTGCCGCTTCGCTGGAAGGTTTATTAATCAGATAAATTATTTGTTGTAGTGGGATCTTTAGGAGTATGCAGTGATAGAAACAAGAATTGTGTTGGGGAGTGACCAGACTTTTGCAGCTGATGAGAAAACAAGTAAAAGTACTTTTTTGCTAATTGCTTTCGTTCTTCATAAGCTCCCGGGCCTATGAGAGTTTCTGTTGATCCTATTAGTCTGCATTTTCTATTATTGCCATTTTTATTTATTGTAGTAAAACTGCTTGCACCCGGCGCTTTCAGTTGCAGTCCTTTTTCCTTTGGCTTACGAGCAGAGCTTAAGAAATCTATTTTCTTTCTCGTTTCTTGCGAGCACAGAATAAAAAAAACAAATTTTCTCGCACAATCGCGGCTTTGGCACGCACCAGATGGTGAACCCCCGGCTCTAACTAAGTATTTTTTCGGGGCAACAGAGAAGCAGTTTCTTGTAAGAAGACTGTGTTTTTTTGCCACTTAGCCAGGACTGACAGCCAGTGAGCATTGTTTCAGCAATTCCAAGGCTGCCTTTCAGTATAAGTTAGGGTAGCTACAATAATACGAACTAAGCAGTTAGGAAAGATTTAACATTTAACGGGCACTTACTGAGGGACACTTGATCCTGAGACTGAGATTGTGAGAGACAGACACTTGATCTTGAGGCTGAGATTGTGAGAGAGAGACACTTGATCCTGAGGCTGAGATTGTGAGAGACAGACACTTAATCCTGAGGCTGAGATTGTGAGAGAGAGACACTTAATCCTGAGGCTGAGATTTTGAGAGAGAGACACTTGATCCTGAGACTGAGATTGTGAGAGACAGACACTTAATCCTGAGGCTGAGATTGTGAGAGAGAGACACTTAATCCTGAGGCTGAGATTGTGAGAGAGAGACACTTGATCCTGAGGCTGAGATTGTGAGAGACAGACACTTGATCCTCAGGCTGAGACAATTGATCCTGAGGCTGAGATTGTGATAGACAAACAGATAGGCAGTAAGACAGGGGCATTAAGATTTATTAGATCGGTAAACGTACTAGGCGAAGTATAATTAGGGCGTAAAATGGAACTCAAAAGATAAATTTATTACACATCAAAAAGCGAGACAGCGGAGGGAAAGAATTTAGGGAAATTAAATGAAAGGATGCAGCTCCGCTTTCATAATCACAATGGGGAAGCGTCATGTGACCAGCCACCTCTGCTGCAGTTTCAATTTCCCCTTGAAGACCTTGGGAGCCGCCCTCCCCATCCTCCAGCAATCGGCAGATCGAATGTATGGATTCTCACGTAGGAAACTGCTGGGCAGTGATGTCGCACGAGTCGACTTGTTTATCCGAAGCCGTGCAATGAGTGCTGCCTCTTGCCCCTTCTAATAATACACCCGGCGTGTTACCCGGCTGAGCCGATTGAGCCCAAAAAAGTGCTCAAAACTCGAATGCACGATCGCTCTCGTGTTACTATTTATCTGCCCCTTCTCCTCAAGTTTTGTTTCATTTTCGTCTTCTTGTCAAGTTTAGAGCTTAAGTCTCGTGATCGGATAGACGGATGACTAATTCGAGTCTGAGGCTGCAGATTGATTTTGCTTTGAACAGCAAAATATTTTTATCCCGATATCGAGCATGCATGTGACATCAGGTTGTAGGGTAGGATGTAGGATTTAGGGCGTTGATATTGGGATTCCGGGTTAGGATGTTGGGTGTTGGGTGTTGGGATTGGGGTTCTGGGTTAGGATGTTGGGTTTGGGTGCTGAGATTGGGGTTCTGGGTTAGGATGTTGGGTTTGGGTGCTGAGATTGGGGTTCTGAGTTAGGATGAAGGGTGCAGGGTGTTGGGATTGGGGTTCCGGCTTAGGATGCAGGGTGTAGGGTGTTGGATTGGGTGTTGGGTTTGGGGTTCCTGGTTAGGGTGTAGGGTGTTGTTGGGTGTAGGGTTTGGGGTTCTCTAGGTTAGAATTTAGGGTGCAGGGTGCTGGGTTTGGGGATCCGGGCCAGGATTGACTCGGGTTGAGCTTGGTACCCCTTCGGGTGTTCGGGTTTCGACAAAGGTCTCGCATTCAAGTTCCACCCAGGATAGACATTAATCCCAGCATCCGTGCTGTCACTGCCTTCCTTCATTATAATTCATTAACTATTAAAAATGATTGAAGTACTAAATTAATTAACAATGTTTTTGAATAGCAATAGTCCAGTAGGCCACAGTGCTGCGGCTTTTAGATTTTACTTTGCACATTTTTTTCTATAAGTTGAAATCTTTATTAGCTTTGCATTGCATTGTATTGTCAGTACATTACTCAGTTCTCTTCAAGCATTAATAAAACTCCCCCTCTTTCTCTCCTTTCGGCCGCGCCTTTTATCCCATTAATTTCCCTTTGACTTCTTTGCCTTTATTATCATCATTATTATTAATCAGGGCTGTCTGCATTAGTGCAAGAATAAAGTAAATGAATAGGAGAGGCAGAGAGGCTGCATAGTCAGAATCTCCATTAAATCTCCCGCTCCTGCATTACCTTCATCATTATACGCTCCATCTCATACATTAGCTGCAATGGCCAATAGTCAATTCGCTTTCAAAAAAACCTGAAAAATGTCTTTTCTTTGTGCGAGTTCAAAGGGATTATATAATTTCAAGTCTCGAATGGGCCCCGGCGCCCGGCGCATGGATACTAAATCTCTATAGCCAGCACGAGAGCAGGTGGCTCGGGCAGATCACCTGCTGGGCGGTCACAATTTCAATAATTTTCTGCTTCATCGGAGAAGCAGGGACTGTTGCTTTTAACGGCACATGAAAAAATGCCGGGCTTACTCGAGGCGACTCAGATTGCAGGCTAATTTTGTTGCATTTTTCCCAGCTCCCATGCAGCTGCTCCTATTAGAGCCACCAACTGTATTGCATTCATTCTTATCACCCGCGCCCTCTAGATCGAGTTCCTGAATGATTAGACTTGTTTTGTGTTGTTCGACCTGCCATGCGTATATGGGATTTGGAGAGTCAATTTCCAAACAGGCAGCATTAAAATTTCGGGCTTTAGCTTTCCTCTTTGATCTTTTCGGTCTGTGACTGGCGGCGTACGTGTGTAGGCTTGCCTGGCTTCCCCTAGTAGAAGTCAGGCGCTTTTAGGCGGTTTTAGCTCCCTGATTCCTTATTTTCAGTGCCCTGTATGGCTTTCTCTGCTTTTCTCTCTCCCCTGTCTCCACCTTTATCTGGCTGCCTGAGTATCTCTCAACTCTCCATCTCTGCTCTTTCGGTCATGAGACAATACTGCAGCGGGTTATGCCGTGATATTTATCAATCAGGGACTAGGGATTATCAAAATTGGTAGACAGAGCGAGAAAGAAAGAGAAAAGGGGAACGATTTAAAGCAGTAAATAAGTATTATCTAAGCACTGACATTCACTGTAATCTTTGTGTCGTGGGGTGGCAAGCTTATAAATTTAGTTTTCTGTCCTTTCGTCTTACAGCTGATGAAATAAAATACGAGCCTAAAAGAATAGATAGGGTTTGATAGCATGCCCTTCACAATTGCAATAAATGTACACACACACACACACACACACACACACACACACTCAAAGACTTGCTTTGCCTGAAAAAAAACGATATTTCTTGGCTAGTCAATGAGTTAATTATGGACTACGTATTTATAGGTGAGGCATAATTGCGACGTTGGTTTCTAATGAGCGGGGCCCCCTCCCTACAGCCTTTGTATGACCTCGTTGACCTCACTAGCCGCTTTTGGCCTTTGGATTTTATTTCGCATTCTATATATGCATTAGTTCAGAGTGTTCTTTACTTCCGTAAAACTATGGTGTTATAAAAAGAGAGCAGATGTTCACCCGCCTCAGACAGTTGCAGTTGCAATAAAAATAAAGTGCACCAACCCGATCCACATGCCGACAACACATCGAACTGGCCTTTTCTCCCCATCTGTTCAACAACGGACCAAGGCCAATAATGTGGGTGGGGAATAGCGGGGACGAGAGGCTTCTATTCCGCAAGCCTTTTCTGCAATACTGGAATGACCTTTAACAAGCTGGTAGTTGGTTAACCAACACCCCCGTTGCCATCAGTTTTATCTAGCTAGCTAGCATTTGCTGCATGTGCAATTGTGCCCTGCCTGTATTTTTTTACCTTTTAACACGCGCTTCACTGCGTTTAATATCAATAGCGGAGACTATAGGAGTGTTTCAACACAAACCAAGCTCAATTTAATGCCTTATCTTATCATACCTGGTTAGCCTGGGCCCTGGATGATGAGAGAGCAGAGCATGCGGTGGCTTGTGTATTCGTCCAGCATTTGTGAATTGTTTTCATTTTGTACCATTTTTGCTGTGGAATTAGTTACGTGGAAAATACAAGCCTTATATTTATTTGCCTTATGTTATACGTGCTTATAGTATGAGGCGCACCCAAGCTTTTATTTGTACACGACACGCGATACCACGCCACACTGGCTAGGCGCTGGTGAACCGTGAGGCGGAGCGAAGGGCAAAGTGCAAAGTAATCATGAACAAACATATATAGATAGATTATAGCGTAGAATTCCACAGTCCCCCTTTTGTGTTTGCGTTACTGATATGCTTGTTATTTGCTTCAATTGAACGCCAGCTTTTTTGTACTTCTGAGCCAATAGCAATCAATAGCAAAGGCAGAACAATGTGCCGGGTATAAAGTTACACTGTGTAGTGTGTTTTGTGCATGAGCAATTAATTAGCCAGTTTTTCTATATTATAACAGTGTCTATTCAATAGCATTCTATTGTTAACATTTGCATTTGCATTGTTGTACCCAATATAGCTCCAGTTTTACAGAAATTATTGGGGCATACAAGGCATATTTTTTTACAATGCGATCTTGGGTTTCCGGCTTGCCTTGGGGCCCCAGCCTCCAGCATTCTATCTAGCCCCAGGTCCAGGTGAACTGGAACTGGAAAATTAATCGAAAAAGGTTTCACTAGAAGCAGATTGAATGTCGAAATTAAATTGAATACGAATTTTTATAAAAGCTTTTTTGATAATTCTAGTCATGTCTATAAGTGTAGGACTTAATCAAAAGGATTTGCTGCTAAAGCAAAGCTAATGCGTCTGTCTATTTAATTAAAATTCTGTCTCTGCATGCTTAAGTCTCGTATTGCATTAGAAACTTGTCTGTGTGGTCATAAAATATTAATGTAGTAATTTTTTAAGGATTAAAACAGTTGAAAAAATCGTAGGTAAAAAAGGCTTGAGAATTTTTGCATTAAAACTAGTGAAAGCCAAAAAGACTTTGTATGATAGTGGTACTGATGTGCATTCAACCAAGCCACGTATAGATTTCAGTAAGTTACGCCAAGTTGCAAACAACTAAACTGATGAGCCTTCATTAAGAGAATTGAAATGAAATGAAAAACTATTGCATAAACAATGCAAGCAAGAAGAGATTGTTAAAGAGACCAGGCTCAAAGCAGCGAGTGGGCCTGCCTTAGCTGTCCTTAACTGGCTGCACCGCACGCTGCACCCATCTGACCCGAAATCTTGGGCTGACTAGGCGGCTTTCTTACCCCGTCACCCCTTTATATTTGTCACAACACAAAACATTCCATTTCATCGTCCTTTTAAAAACTATAGAAGACATGCTGAACACACAGGGACTAGACGAGTTGGGCTAAAAAAATCTGTTTGGCGTCGCATAAAATCTAAAGCCAACCCTCACTCACACTCAGCCCGACTCCACTGTCGTTACAAACTGCACACCCCACCACCCCAACCCCCGGGCAGGCCCAATCCCGCGTTGCACTCTCTAAAAAGGAGGTTTTGGAATGAGGTTGGCGGGCCTGGCGGGGGTTGGTTGGGCATAATAATAATACCTTCGGTATAACTGACTCGAAATTTCACTCTAATAATAATGCCCCGTCTGTGTGTATATGACAAGATATCCAGTTTGTCACCCACCCCTTTTATAGCTAATCAAGTGCAAGAACTATCCTTGCCCCCTAGCCGAGTATAAATAGAAACATTCTGACCCGATCTTGTGTAGGACGTTATATTATATACTGTATTTGACTTAAAAAATACAGACTGACAGAAGACAGAACCTAAAACTACTAAATAAGAAAGCGAAATACCCATTATATAAGGCAAAGCTGACCCCTGCCAATCCTTGCTGAGAAAAAAACTTATTTACCACATTTCAAAAATATTTAGAACAGCCTAAAAGAAAGCCATCGGATGTACAAGAAGAAACTAATGAGTAGCAGCAATGGTGGCTCGCACACCTCGCTAATGCCACAACAGCATAGTCATAGCCAGGCTGCGGCTGCTGCAGCGGCTGTGGCAGCAGCTCAGCTAGCTCAACATCATCAGCAGTACCAGCAGCAGCAGCAACAGTTACAACAACAGCAACATAACCGCAGCCATCACAATCCCCATCCTCATCAGCAGCAGCAAAGTCTAACTTCGGGTGAGAAAAACTATTTAATTAGTTCGATATACGGCGCCAATGGAAACGCTAATCCAAAGTATCCAGCGACCACATCTGGATCTGGAGGAGGCACTTTGACGTCTATGAGCAAGGCGGAAGCTGAGCAGCTTTCGCTATATCAACAGCATCAGGCGCATTTTTTGGCGCTCCAACAACACCAGCAACAACAACAGCAACAGCAACAACATCAACAACAACAGCAGCAACAGCAGCAGCAGCAGCAGCAGCAGCAGCAGCAGCAGCAGCAGCAGCAGCAGCAGCAGCAGCAGCAGCAGCAACAACAACAACAACAGATTCAGCAGCAGCGATTGCAACAGGAGTACCAAAGAATGCAGGCTCATCATCACGCTCAGATGTGCCAAGTAATGCAACAGGCTGTGTCATTTCCCCAGGCAGCAGCGGCGGCGGCGGCGGCAGCGGCCGCTTTAGCCAAAGAGCCGCACTATAGTAATCTAAAAGCAATGTGGGAGCATATGCACCCGGATGTTCCGCCGCCACCCTTCTGGATGCTGCTGCAGTACCAGGACGAGCTATGCCGAAACCAGAGTCAAATGGAGAGGTAGGATTTTTATTTAACTCTTTTCACTATGCTTTTATCATTGTATTATTCAGAGTTCAGCCAAGGGTGAATTAGTTTTTTAACAACTGCCTGGATTGCCGCTGCGCAAATCATTAGACTTGGTTAAATTTTTGTGGAGTGGGGTGGGTGTAATCGCTTTAATTTTTTTATTTAGTTGGTGCCCGGTGGCGGGAAAGAGTTCATAAGAGTTTATAACTTTTTATCACCCCACTATTCCAATTAGCTGCTGACTTGTAAGCTGCAGAGTTAAAGTATTTCGCACACAGTATAAAGCTGCTACGCACGTGAACTTTGGCGCATTAGTTGGTAGGTGTTGCGGGTAATCTATATTTCAGTTTAACCCGCCCCTTCTCTTATCAGCGCTGGAATTTGCGATTTGCGAATTAAAGTTTACTTCACACTTTTGAGCTTGATTGACGAAGATTTAACAAAATTAGAACGAAAAAAAGATAAACTTACAAGTCACATGCCTTAATGTACACGGTATCGTACATTTTACTTTACAATTAGCTAGCTATCTTATGACCTTTTTTGCCTATATACAAACCACCCACCCATGGCCTCCCTTAGTTTACGCTCTACCGTGTGGACCCCCCTCCCATGTACGCTTTGCACGCAAATGTTACCAAAGCAAAAGCGCGAAAGGTTAGGCGGCCGTGTGTTGTATAGTAGTAGCGACCTAAATTTTAACCCTGGAAGAAAAGATTTCTTTCCGATATCACAATTATATATTATGGATTGTTGCAGCGGCATAATATAGCAAATTAATAAGCATAGAAATCTATCAACTGATGCGAATCCACTTTATATGCGTTCAATTTTAATAGGGCACAGGGCTTGCTATTTTAAGCCATAAAGTTAGTACTGTGTGGCACCAATTCCTTGTCTTTGTTATCATATTTTCGGTCTTGCCTTTATTTGGCGCTTTCGGACAACAAATGTTTGGAGGATCTTTGTTCGTTTTAGATAAGAGGAGTGGAATATATTACGACTCGGACCCTCGAAAATGTTTTGTTTTCAACTTGGCTTGGCTGTGCACTCTTAAATAGCGATCAAGGAAGGACAAGACAAGCACAGACAAGGGAAATATTGCGTCCCCCCTAAAAACAAAATATACTGCCTCGCATTTGGTTGAATTAGATAGCTGCGTCTAGTGAGTATCGTGTGTGTGATAAAAGAATGTCCGAAACAGTTTATCGCAAAATTTTATCTCGCATCTAATTGAGGCAGTCCAGAATGACAACTGGCCCCCCTGACTGTCCACTTCACGTGATTTATTGCCGTCTTTTTCTCGCACAGTAAAACAACTGCCACTATTACAACTCCCCTTTCTTCACTCTCCCTGGCCGTAAACCGAGGTCGGTTTTATGGCTCGAATCAAAGCTACCAACAATAAAAACGATAAATAAGAATTTTCTGGGGAACGGAAGTCCAATTGATTGCGGAAGCTACTATTTACTTAAGGGGACTAGGATATTTTAAAAGCGCATATTTAATATACAACTAAGGTTCAAATCCGTCTCCTATGCCGAAATAAAAATATCCAAAGTATATAATATATACATACGTATACAATATTCACACACATAAACCTTAGTAGCATTATAATATGCGGAAATCGTGGGTCTTTATAACGACAGCCCCATATTTGAGTAGCATAATTCAGTTCTCTTAATCCCATTTTGCACGCATCCCATTCATCCAGGATGTACAGAAGCGAGGATGCCAAGCATCGCGGCAGCCGCAAGACTCCGCCCCGCAATAGCTGCAGCGCAGCCGGAGCCGCATCTGGTCCCATGCCTCTGCCAGCTCCGACTCAGCTGCACCCGCCGCCGCCGCTGCCGCCACCGCCGCCTATGCCACCAGCTACGTCCGCCACAAGCGGCATGCCGCCCCCAGCCAATCGGGCCAGCGATTTAGTCGAACAGCACTTTCAGCTCAGCATCGACAAGATGAACAGGCAGCATCAGCACAGTCAGGGGCTGCAGTATCACCAGTCACACCACCAGGCTCATCACCAGCAGCAGGTGGCGTCACCCATGATGGGAATCAGTGGTGCAGCCGCCGCGGCCGCAGCTGCTTTACGTCGACAGCCGGTGCCGCAGCCGCAGCCGCATGCATCGCTGCCTCATCTGAATCATAGCAATCAGCACCTGCTTCAGCCGCATCAGCAGCAGCTGCCGCCCCCGCCGCCGCCTCCTCCGCCACCACCTCTGTCGGCCTATCATCAGCAGCACAGGTCGCGTAGCCGGACCGCCTCCTTTAACCAGGAGGTTCGACCTCCGAGTTCGGCAACCCCAAACTCTCTCGCCGCTGCTGCCACTCCGCCGTCGCCTAGGCAACCGCCTGCTAGTCAGCAGCCGTCAACGCTGCCGCCGCCGCCGCCACCGCCGCCGCCACCTCCACCACCACCGCCGCCGCCTCCACAGGCTCTGCAGCAGCCGCAGCCACCGCAGGCGCCGCAGCTACCGATGCAGCAGCCGCAGCAGAAGGCGCAGCAATCAACGCCGAGCAACTCAACATCTTCACCCACTGGATCCATAGCCAGCGCTGGGACACCCGGACCCGCTGGCAGTCCGACGCCGCAGTCGACAACCGGCCCAATGTCGGGAACTAATTCGGTGTCGGTTGCGTCAGCTGCGACTCCTGCTGTCGGTCTGAAGAAGGCTTGGCTCAGACGGATGCAACAGGAAGAGTTGCAGCTGCAGCAGCAGCAGCAGCAGCAGCTTCTGCAGAACAAGCAAACGCCGCCATCAGTTGAAGTGGTGAGTTTCTTTCAGGAATAAAAATAATTCTTAAGCCCCTCCCTTAATCCTGTCCCAGCTGCGAGGCTATAATTGTCTAATTGCAATCGTTTGAGGCAAGAACAATCTTCAAAATTTTTCGCTCTTGTTTTTCAGCAGTCACGTGACTGCCTCCCAGGTGTTGTTATGATGGTCGCAGAAAGCCCAACTAGGCGAAGATTATCAAAATAGGTGCTAGCAACAGATGCGACCCCGGCAATTTTCGAATTTTCTGCGCGTTTTTTAAAGATTGCGCAGCTCAATGTTTATTTATGCAATTTTCTGTCCAGTTTTCCCATCAGTGATTTTTTAAACTACATAATTGCAGCCCAGTCTATTGACAACCAGAAGTGCCCACCCTCTAACCATATCAATCAGACTAAACTATCAGTCATCGCCAAGAGGATCTGCACCAAATATCACCCCATCCCTAATTCCTCGAAAACATCGGTCAGCAACAGCTCGCTTAGCTTTCACTTCGCAACCCCCTCCCCCCGGTATTCCCGCAGAAGCCAAAAGAAGAAGTCTACAGTCCGAAACGCTCTCTAAAGCGTCGAAGCGCCGAGTTAATTGAGCAGCAGCAGCAGCAGCAGCAGCAACAGCCGCCGACCGATGCCCCTGCGCCCGTCAAGGAGTTTCAGGCACCAGCTAAGAAGCGCTTCAAAATGGAGCGCCAGGAGATTGCCCAGGCCGATCAATTGGAGACACCTGCGTCTGACTGTGAGTAAAAAATGTCGTTTTCCTCCTAAAGCTTTGTGTGCCCAAAGTTCGCTTGTTTTCCCCTGTGTCTCCTTGCTACTTCCTCCTCTCTCGTTGTTCCCTTCACCCTTCTCCCCAGCAAGTCCCCAGCTCCGCATGCAACTGAATAATGCAGACAGTATATATAAAGGCCGCGCATGTTTGCGCCCGTGTTCCATATGAAATCAATCAATAATATACCAGGCCATGGTGGCTGCGGGCGGGCTAGTCACTATGCATAGAGCTTAACTATGGCCTCTGGTTAAACTATATGCTCAATTCGTGTTGTTGCCTTTCAAATTTACTTCTTCATTGCGTGCTTTTGAAACTGTCAATTGCTAGTTGAAATGCATTTTTATATGAGCACTCGCGCTATAGCGCAGCTTATTTAATATTTAGTGCGTACATGAGCAATTCTTTATAAGCATGGCAAGAGCTATAAATTGTGTGACCGGCTTCAAGCCTGCCCTTTGCTGCTCTCGCAAGTATTCCCATGTATCAATATGCATGAATAATAGGGGAAAGTGCATTGACCACATCTGCCTGTACCATGGCTAGCTGATGGTAGACAGATCGGGATATTGAATCGGCGCGCATCCTGTCTCTCCCCGGGCTTGGCAAGAACAGGGAGGGGCTGATCAATAATGTATCAACTATGGGGCCATAATCCATCTGCAATATTTCCCCTGTCTAGGCCACTCTCTCTCTACTAGTATCTATTTTCGGCGGCCATTTTTACTTCCTATGTATCCAAATCCCCTTATGATCCTGATATGATGATGTTCCCACTCTGTCTCTGGCGTACTCTCTATACATTTCCCCTTTAGTGTTTTTCTCTCTCTCCCCCCGGCCTCCTTGCGCGTTCATGCTCGCCCGAGTTTAGTGGGGTCGAGTGTCAATTATCTCTTATCTCTTTGCCTTGCGTGCCGCGCCCATTTTTTGTTGATTAGGGCTGCCCCCAAATCCATTAGGCTTTATTAAAATTTCTATAGCAATAACACCGGAGTTAGCATTGCTTTGCATGCCTTTCAACTTCACTCACTCCCTCACTCACTGACTCACTCATGAGTCACTCATGAACTCACTTATGAAGTCACTTATGAACTCACTTATGAGTCACTCATGAGTCACTTATGAACTCACTTATGAAGTCACTTATGAACTCATTAACTCATGAAATCACTCGTGAAATTACTCATTAACTCATGAAATCACTCGCTCACTGACTGACTCACTCAATCATGAACTCACCCATGAACTTTGAACTTACTCATGAACTCACTCACTCATAAACTGAAGAACTAATGAGCTCCATTAAAGACACGCTTTGTCTCGCCATATCCGCACCTGGACTAAATCGATGACTCACTCGGTCATGCTTGACAGTTAGTTGTTTTTGTCAACCCTTATTTTCCAATGCTGCAGCTGAAGGGCCAATGGCTATTGTGTAAGCCATGATGCTGATATTGTTTGATTTCAGCGCGCATTTACATAATGTATTCTCTGGGTACATGCAGTAGCTATCCATTTCACAGTATTCACACGCCTGTTTCTCAACTTGCTAATTTGTGTAACTTGTATATCCTAGCTGCGTCCACATCTCGGCCGTTCCCTTACTCAATTCCACCTCCATGCTAGAGAAGAGCTGGAGGCCGAGAGTATAGTAGATGCGAAGGACAGCTCGTGTGCGAGAGCCGACTTGAGGCTTAATGATGCTAGCATAGTATAATGGAATTTAGGCGCAAGTAAGGGGGGTGGAGCGGCTGCTTATACAAGCACGTCTTGTCTGTTGTTACTAACTAACGCCAGCTGTCCCTAGTTCTCATAACGTGCTCAGCGCGAGTCTTCTCAACTCGCCTATTATGGGGCTGCACGGCAACTTCTGCATGACTGACTGTAGCGAGCCCTGTGAGCACAGCTGCAGCCTATCTGGCAGAGCACTAAAAAGTACTAGCAGTAAGTTTAATAATGTCGTTCTCCTCTCTCCCCAAAAAAAGTTTTTTTCTTCTCGACAAACTAACAAAATTCGATAACTCTCAGTTGCTAGGACTGGACAAAGTGCAAATTGTCGTTTTCTAAGCATTGGCTTGGCGAAGAAGGGGCGCGGCAAGCAGCGCCCAAATTCCTTTCTTATTGGGCAGATAGATAGAATTACTGCTAATCCTATATACTAATCTTTTCTAAATCCTTCGCCCGAAAGTCGCTCGGCTAATGCAATACGCGCAGAGGACAATGTCGGAGAGTGAGGGATTTAAGAATTCAAGGGATTTATTAGGAATGCGTCCCTCAGACTTGGTCGCGCTCCCATCTTTAGCATGGGCTTTGGATAGGGATTATTGTCGGTCAGGGAGGCAGCGAGATTAAAGCTAACAAGAAGGATTAGAAAGAAAGTACTCTGGAATGTCAACACGGGAACAGCGAGGCGCTGCAGGGCCCGCCCCTTCTCTGTCGCAGAATTCTCTTTGAACTGTTAACGCATTCCAGGGCGCCCATTTCGGCATAGACAGGGCGGGGACAGGCTTATAATAGAAAAATACTAGCTGGTCTGAGCCCTCCTTTCTGCCCTTGTTTCTCTATCTCTACTCTGTGTTTCAATTAGTGGGTTGGTTTTCAAGCCACCTGTCATTTTGAGTTGCCTATGGCTGCAATTTCTAGCTCAAATTAATAAATTGTTGTTCTTGTCTAGGTGCGCTCCGGCTCAGCCCTGTTGTTTCTTGATAAAGCAACGCTGCTTTTTGCTTGAAAGCCTGCCTATTTAATTACCTGACTTGCCTGCCTCGTACCAATTGCGCTTTAAAAAAAACACAAATAACTGCCTGCTTGTCTAATTATATAGTGCGGAGTCTTATTCTGCGTTAATTTGATGACAAAAACACGAAAGGGCACGCAGAATCTTTCGCGATTCACATAAAAATTGCATTCAAGATTTCAATTTATATCCATTTACATTAATAATAAATATCTATCGTCTAGTAGGTAATCTAGATCAACACCTACACTAGCAGGCAGTCTAGATCAACACCCACATCTAGCAGGCAGTCTAGATCAACACCCACATCTAGCAGACAGTCTAGATCAACACCCACATCTAGCAGACAGTCTAGATCAACACCCACATCTAGCAGACAGTCCAGATCAACACCCACATCTAGCAGGCAGTCTAGATCAACACCCACATCTAGCAGACAGTCCAGATCAACACCCACATCTAGCAGGCAGTCTAGATCAACACCCACATCTAGCAGACAGTCTAGATCAACACCCACATCTAGCAGGCAGTCTAGATCAACACCCACATCTAGCAGACAGTCCAGATCAACACCCACATCTAGCAGGCAGTCTAGATCAACACCCACATCTAGCAGACAGTCCAGATCAACACCCACATCTAGCAGGCAGTCTAGATCAACACCCACATCTAGCAGACAGTCTAGATCAACACCCACATCTAGCAGACAGTCCAGATCAACACCCACATCTAGCAGGCACCCGAACCACCCGCAGTCTGCAGCCCGGCCCGGCCCCTCAACAAGCACAGCCGCGAGCACTACGAGCGCAGCCTTGAGCAGTTCGTTCAGGACTCGCCCTGCACCCAGCTGACCTGCGCCAAGCTGCCAAAGTGCCGCGACTGTCGCCCAGCTGGCGCACCCGGCCAGCACGGGGTCACCAAGGCCGCCGCCGCCGCCACCGCCGTGACTGTCGACCGCCAGCCCGCCTGCAGGTTTATCGGTTTTAGAAAGTGAGTGCGATTTGAATTTTTCATTGCGTTGTGTTCGTTTACCCTCTTGATTGTTCCAGCCTAACTAAGAGGAGAGACTAGAGCAATGGGCTACGATAGTAAAGATCTCATAGCTTGTGAGATTAGAGATCTCCTGGCTTGTGTGATTAGAGATTTGATCGCTTATGAGATTAGAGATTTCATTGCTTATGAGATTAGAGATCTCCTGACTTGTGTTATTAGAGATTTTATTGCTTATGAAATTAGAGAATTGATTGCTTATGAGATTAGAGATCTCCTGGCTTGTGAGATTAGAGATTTTATTGGTTATGAGATTGGAGATCTCATGGCTTTTGAGATTAGAGATATGATGGCTTGTGAGATTAGAGATCTGATTTCTTATGAGATTAGAGATCTGATTTCTTATGAGATTAGAGATCTGATTTCTTATGAGATTAGAGATCTCATGGCTTGTGAGATTAGAGATTTCATAGCTTGTGAGATTAGAGATTTCATAGCTTGTGAGATTAGAGATCTCATGGCTTGTGATATTAAGAGACCTTATGGAGATTTGTAATTAGAAATTGAGATTTTAAGATTAGCGATCTAATGGGGTGGGAGATTAGAGATATTTGTTTTCAAAAGATTCGAAATCTGCTATCTACGAGATAATGAGAGCCCTCATCGTCGCAGATAATATGCCGGATAAGAAAAGATTTTCAGTTAAAAAAAAGCGGGCGGCTGGTTGCCAAGTGTACAGATGTCTCCAGTCTGTGTTTAGTCAGGACGCCGGTACTCTTTCCTGTTTACGCATTGTAGTAAAGCAACAGTGTTCGGGGTTAGTTAAATTCTAGTTAAAGGCTCGCTGGCACGAATTTCATTGCCCAAAAATAGCAATCCTAAGAATTTGAACATACATACAAGCTGAATGCATATAAGCCTTGCCTGTAATAGTACCAATAATAGTAAAATTAGGCTATTATATATACTCGCGCACCCGCGGGACATTATAGGGTGGGCGCCATAGTATGGGAGAGGGGTGGGGGGCTGGTGCGGGCTGCAGCTGCGGGACCGCCGCCCCATTTCCGCTCGCAAGCCGACAAGCAGAGCCGGGGCAGGAGAGGCTAGGCAAAGCACAAGGCAAAGCAGGCAAAGAAACTTTAGCAAAGCAAGCACTGCACAGCGTGTTGTCGCTTGGAATTGGAGCCTTCTGTTAAGTAAAGAAAAAAATGAATGCCTATTTATTATGCAGTGCGGGGAAAGAGAGAGAGAAAGAAAAGTACAAGTTCACTAGCTGGTCGGGAAACACTAAACCGTGAACTTTATGCGCAAAATGTATGGTGATTACGGGAGCCTCGTGTGTATTAAGAGAACTGGGGAGTGTGAGAGGGTGCGGACTGGGAGAGAGAGAATTGTTCCAAATAGCAACTGATAGATGGACAGATTTCAGAAGGCAGTCCTACGCTCGTAAATAGACGCAAAGAAGATTGAGAAGAAGTGGAAGAAGACGTGATGGAAGCGGAGAAAGGTGTGAAGGGAGCGAAGGAAGTTGTGAAGGTGGCAAAGAAGGGTGTGAAGGGAGCGAAGGAAGTTGTGAAGGTGGCAAAGAAGGGTGTGAAGGGAGCAAAGAAGGGTGTGAAGGGAGCAAAGAAGGGTGTGAAGGGAGCAAAGAAGGGTGTGAAGGGAGCAAAGAAGGGTGTGAAGGGAGCAAAGAAGGGTGTGAAGGGAGCAAAGAAGGGTGTGAAGGGAGCAAAGAAGGGTGTGAAGGGAGCAAAGAAAGGTGTGAAGGGAGCAAAGAAAGGTGTGAAGGGAGCAAGAAAGGTGTGAAGGGAGCAAAGAAAGGTGTTAAGGGAGCAAAGAGTGTGTGAAGGGAGCAAATAAGAGTGTGAAGGGAGCAAAAAAGGGTGTGAAGGGAACGAAGAAAGGTGTGAAGGGAGCAAAGAAGGGTGTGAAGGGAGCAAAGAAAGGTGTGAAGGGAGCAAAGAAAGGTGTGAAGGGAGCAAAGAAAGGTGTGAAGGGAGCAAGAAAGGTGTGAAGGGAGCAAAGAAAGGTGTTAAGGGAGCAAAGAGTGTGTGAAGGGAGCAAATAAGAGTGTGAAGGGAGCAAAAAAGGGTGTGAAGGGAACGAAGAAAGGTGTGAAGGGAGCGGAGGAAGGTGTGAATGGAGCGGAGGAAGAGCGGAAAAGGGAGCGGAGGAAGATGTCAAGGGAGCGGACGAAAATGTCAAGGGAGCGGAGGAAGAGCGGAAAAGGGAGCGGAGGAAGATGTCAAGGGAGCGGAGGAAGAGCGGTAAAGGGAGCGGAGGAAGATGGGAAGGGAGCGGAGAAAGATGGAAAGGGATACGGAAGAAGTCTATCGATTGTGATGACAAGAAGAGGCACCAAACGGGATTAAAAAGCGTGCTAATTCAAAATTCTCTAAGCCAGTTTTAGTTCATGATGAATTAGATCATGTTTGCCAGCAGACTAATGAGACGCGGATTAGGGGCAGCTTTTTCTAATCAAAAAATTTTCAAAGCTAAAATCCAGTAGTTTTACATTCAATTCCACGAAAATTTGTTGCGTGCTTGCGACTGGGTTCTCTCCTCCCTGCCTGCCCCCTGCTGTGACTGCCTGCGCAAATAAACAACTGAGCTACTCTTTGAAAAAAACAAGAACAGCGCACACTGAGTCACTAGGACGACACGCTCGCATAACAACTTTGTGTTGTTTTATACATTATACCGTCTTAACTGAGCACATACAGTGAGACGGACAGTAAAAAATAGAGAAGAGAGGAGAGGCAGAAACAAATAGATTAAGAGATAGGTAGGAGACAGAAGCGAGGAGATACGGGGATAAAAGAGGATTAAAGAGGCTCAGAGTCGGCCTACGAACAGCTAGTCAGTGAACTATGCAAAGCGGAAAAACAATAACATAAAAATTCCCGTGTTTTCTCTCTGTCCTCACAGACTCTACTTTCAGGGTTTCTTTTGCCTGAAGCGGAAACTGCCCGACAGAGTCTTAACAGCCTCTCCCCCCCTGCCCGGTCTCCCTGCGTACATTCTGAACCAATGCGTTCTCCTCTCCGATCGGGCTTTTAGTTGGCTTTTTTATATAGGAGCACTTACTTGCTCGTGTCATTTAGCTGCGTGAGGAAGGCATGCGTGTAATCATGCCGTGTACTTATACTGCTGCCCCTATCCTAGTAAGACCGTACTATATACTGCATCATAATTCCCTAGCAACTCTTCCCATGGGCGGGGAGGAATTTGTTTTGATTAAAGTGCAAAACCGTGTGCCCGACGCCATCTGTCCGTCTATATCTCCATCCATCTATAGTTGATTATTTTATCTACTAATGTCGTCGGGCTGGCTCATAATTCGGTTTTTTATTTCGCAAACTTTTCAACTGGGCCTGTGATTGTGTCAATCGTGTGTCAGTGTGTCAATCTATAAATAGACCACTCAGCGCTTATACTAATGGTACGACTGTGTATGGCGTGACTCAGTCAGCTGCAATGCTTTATTTTGATTTCACCATTTTGCTTAGTAATAAACACTTCACAGACTAGCCAGTTGTTCTGCGCATGTGGCTACTGCTAGTAGGGTTTGGCGCAGTCAGACTCGGGAATAGGAATCAAATGCTCACATCAAACAGACTTGATTTTACGGCACTGCAGGCTGCGCTACAACAAGAAGGGCGGCCTCACCGCCTGCGGCTTCTGCGAGTCCACGGAGGCCCAGCCCGAGGACCTGGCTGACTGGCTTCGCAGGCCGCCAAGCTACAGGCTGATGACGGCCGCCGACGCTCGTCAGCTGTTGAGCCTGTCGGGCGAGGCTTTCCAGGAGTTGGCCGCCCAGGAGCGCCAGCTGCGCGCCCGCTACGGCGGCGCCGGCGGCGACGGCACCAACGCGGCGTCGCTCTGGCGTCGGAGCTGCGGCATTGACTCGGCAGCAGCAGCGTCGGCCGCCGTCTGCGACCAGTGCGACTCCGCCCTGTTCGGCGCCCACTTCTGCTGCGGCAAGTGCGGCTACACCATCTGCCCCGACTGCCGGCTGGACTGCGGCTCTCCGTCGTCCGCCGCCGCCGCTGCCGCTGCTGCAACCGTCGGGACCGCCGCTGCCGATCGGCCGGCCACGCGGCTTCGTCCAGGCGGCGCCGGCATCGCCGTGGCCGGCGACTGCACCGTCGGGCGGCAGGCGCACGAGCCGGACCGCCTCCTGCTGGCCACCAACGTGCCGGGCGACGCCTTCGCCCGCCTCGCCTCCGCCGTTGCCCGCCTCCGGGTGCCACCGCCCTCGCCGCCTGAGTCGCCGCCGCCGCCGCCGCCGCCGTCGTCGTCAGACTCCACGGACCAGTCGGAGGCAGCGGCAGCGGTCGCCGCCTACAATCGCAGCCTCGTCCTTCGCTTCTCCGAGCCGCCGCGCCAGACGGAGGGCCCCGGCTGCCTGGCCTTCCAGCGCCACTGGCGCCGCCGCCTCCCCGTCGTGGTGGCCAACTGCCTGCCCGTTGACGACGACTCGGCCTGGTGGAATCCGCGCAGCCTGAGCCGCGGCCTCGCCGGCTGTCGCTACAGCGTGTTGAACTGCGAGACCCGCGCCGAGCTGTCGGCCAACCCCGCCAGGCACTTCTGGGACGGCTTCGGCAGCATGCGGCGCCGCATGAAGCACCCGGCCACTGGCGAGCCCCTGGCGCTGCGCCTCCGCCCGCCAGCCGGCCAGCCGTCCGGCCTGCCGCTGTCCGAGCTGGCCCTGGCAGCCGTGCCCTTCGCTGAATACACGGGGCCGCACGGCCGCTCCAACCTGGCCGCCGGCTGCTCGCCGCCCCGCCTGACCTGCGCCTACGGCATGTCGCGCGCCGAATCGGCCGGCACCGTCGCCCTGCACTGCCAGCCTGCCGACACGGCCGCCCTGTTGGCCCACGTGGTCGCCCCGGAAGACGCCCTGGAGCAGCAGAAGGCCGCCGCCTACGCCACTTTGGAGCGGGCCGGCGTCGACCCCAACGTCCTGCACTCCGTCGCCGTTGACTGCCGCCTGCCCGGCGCCCTGTGGCACGTCTTCCGCCCTGCCGACGCAGCCGCTCTGCGCCGCTTCCTATCTGCGGAGGCCCGCGGCGGCAGCGGCGACCCCCTGGCTGAGCAGGCTGGCAGCTACTTGGGCCCGGACGAGCTGGACCGGTTGAGGCTGCAGTGCGGACTCCGCCCGGCCGTCATCGTGCAGTTCCAGGGCGACACCGTGTTTGTGCCCGCTGGGGCGCCCCATCAGGTGGGAGAAGCTTCTGTGCTCAGCTTCTGTGGGACCGGTAGAGACGCCCTCTGAAGGATCTGGGTGGGTAGAGACGCCCTCTGAAGGATCTGGGTGGGTAGAGACGCCCTCTGTCTGAAGGATCTGGGTGGGTAGAGACGCCCTCTGAAGGATCTGGGTGGGTAGAGACGCCCTCTGTCTGAAGGATCTGGGTGGGTAGAGACGCCCTCTGAAGGATCTGGGCGGGTAGAGACGCCCTCTGAAGGATCTGGGTGGGTAGAGACGCCCTCTGTCTGAAGGATCTGGGTGGGTAGAGACGCCCTCTGTCTGAAGGATCTGGGTGGGTAGAGACGCTCTCTGAAGGATCTGGGCGGGTAGAGACGCCCTTTGAAGGATCTGGGCGGGTAGAAACGCCCTCTGAAGGATCTGGGTGGGTAGAGACACCCTCTGAAGGATCTGGGTGGGTAGAGACGCCCTCTGAAGGATCTGGGCGGGTAGAGACGCCCTCTGAAGGATCTGGGCGGGTAGAAACGCCCTCTGAAGGATCTGGGCGGGTAGAGACGCCCTCTGAAGGATCTGGGCGGGTAGAGACGCCCTTTGAAGGATCTGGGTGGGTAGAAACGCCCTCTGAAGGATCTGGGCGGGTAGAGACGCTCTCTGAAGGATCTGGGCGGGTAGAGACGCCCTTTGAAGGATCTGGGTGGGTAGAGACGCCCTCTGAAGGATCTGGGTGGGTAGAGACGCCCTCTGTCTGAAGGATCTGGGCGGGTAGAGACGCCCTCTGAAGGATCTGGGTGGGTAGAGACGCCCTCTGAAGGATCTGGGCGGGAAGAGACACCCTCTGAAGGATCTGGGCGGGTAGAGACACCCTCTGAAGGATCTGGGCGGGTAGAGACGCCCTCTGAAGGATCTGGGTGGGTAGAGACGCCCTCTGTCTGAAGGATCTGGGTGGGTAGAGACACCCTCTGTCTGAAGGATCTGGGTGGGTAGAGACGCCCTCTGTCTGAAGGATCTGGGTGGGTAGAGACGCCTTCTGTCTGAAGGATCTGGGTGGGTAGAGACGCCCTCTGTCTGAAGGATCTGGGTGGGTAGAGACGCCCTCTGTCTGAAGGATCTGGGTGGGTAGAGACGCCCTCTGTCTGAAGGATCTGGGTGGGTAGAGACGCTCTCTGAAGGATCTGGGCGGGTAGAGACGCCCTTTGAAGGATCTGGGCGGGTAGAAACGCCCTCTGAAGGATCTGGGTGGGTAGAGACACCCTCTGAAGGATCTGGGCGGGTAGAAACGCCCTCTGAAGGATCTGGGTGGGTAGAAACGCCCTCTGAAGGATCTGGGCGGGTAGAGACGCTCTCTGAAGGATCTGGGCGGGTAGAGACGCCCTTTGAAGGATCTGGGTGGGTAGAAACGCCCTCTGAAGGATCTGGGCGGGTAGAGACGCCCTCTGTCTGAAGGATCTGGGCGGGTAGAGACGCCCTCTGAAGGATCTGGGTGGGTAGAGACACCCTCTGTCTGAAGGATCTGGGTGGGTAGAGACACCCTCTGTCTGAAGGATCTGGGTGGGTAGAGACGCCCTCTGTCTGAAGGATCTGGGTGGGTAGAGACGCCCTCTGTCTGAAGGATCTGGGTGGGTAGAGACGCCCTCTGTCTGAAGGATCTGGGTGGGTAGAGATGCTCTCTGAAGGATCTGGGCGGGTAGAGACGCCCTCTGAAGGATCTGGGTGGGTAGAGACGCCCTCTGAAGGATCTGGGTGGGTAGAGACGCCCTCTGAAGGATCTGGGTGGGTAGAGACGCCCTCTGTCTGAAGGATCTGGGTGGGTAGAGACGCCCTCTGAAGGATCTGGGTGGGTAGAGACGCCCTCTGTCTGAAGGATCTGGGCGGGTAGAGACGCCCTCTGAAGGATCTGGGCGGGTAGAGACGCCTTCTGAAGGATCTGGGTGGGTAGAGACGCCCTCTGAAGGATCTGGGTGGGTAGAGACGCCTTCTGAAGGATCTGGGCGGGTAGAGACGCCTTCTGAAGGATCTGGGTGGGTAGAGACGCCCTCTGAAGGATCTGGGTGGGTAGAGACGCCTTCTGAAGGATCTGGGTGGGTAGAGACGCCCTCTGAAGGATCTGGGTGGGTAGAGACGCCTTCTGAAGGATCTGGGTGGGTAGAGACGCCTTCTGAAGGATCTGGGCGGTAGAGACGCCTTCTGAAGGATCTGGGTGGGTAGAGACGCCTTCTGAAGGATCTGGGCGGTAGAGACGCCCTCTGAAGGAAAAACCGGCCCGAATTGAACTCGAACAACACTTGGCCCATAATCAGGTGCGCAATCTGCACAGCTGCATCAGCCTGTCCGTGGACTTCGTCAGCCACGAGAGCGCCCGGCAGTGCCTGGCCACGTGTCGGAAGATGCGCCAGCACGACAGGCTGCCGATTCGCAGCCTGCTGTACAAAGCCGTCAGGGACGCCGTCTCCGTGCTGGAATCCGCCGTCTGAGAAGCACCGTGTGAACTGTTGTTGACTCGCTGCGCCTGTCTGTGCACTGGTCTTTGTCATCATTAGTAATAATAGTCTTTGTCTCCGCCTCCTCTTGTCTGCTGTTCAGCATCCTTAAGCCATCTGTGTCGTGGGTCGCGTATCTCCATCCCGCCGTGTTAAAATCCAACTGTAAATTCATCTTTCAGCCTCCGCAAGCTTTCAGTCAATAAATAGGCTCGATTTTCATTTCCAGCATGCCTCTCCGTGTTTAGCAGGTGTTATTGAACTTCTATTTATTTATTTTGCTCTGTACTCCCCCCTACTGTTGTTTTCTGATATTATTTTATTCAATGTCAGAGTTCTGGATCCCAAAGAAATGAATAATTCTAGTATTCCCGGTCGGAGATGTTCTGTTTTTTAATGAACTAATAATATTTTTGTGTGTACGCTTGATGTTGTCTGTTTTGTATGAATATATACATATAATCACTAACAGATGTCATATTTGTTATAATTCTGTGTAAGCTCTGGCGCCCATCTTTTACGTGCCCGTCTGTCTTTAATCTGTTGAAATATAAAAAAACACATTTGATGTCTTTGTTATCAAACTCCCGACTCTTGACTTCATGCTGACATGCTGAAAGCATGACATGCTAACGGATTCCGGCAATATGCTCGTAATGAGAGCTGAAATGAGCGCGCATCGTGCGTGTATTTTTTTTGAAATCACGGGAGGCGGCGGTGGGTGGGAGAAAAGCACACAAAAAATCGATAAATATAGGGAGGGCAACGAATTCTTCATTTTAGCCAGCACAAGCCTGATAAGGGCGGCAGAACCTTGAGAACAAAACAAGCAAGCAAAAAACGCAGTTGAAAATAAAGCAAAAGCCGACAAACCAGCTGTATACACAAAAGTGTACTCGTATTGCATGCTACTGCTTAAACTCTTGCTGCACTACTGCTGTGAGTAGGACAGGGCGCGCATTGAAACCAGATAACAATGAAAAAACCCGAGCAAAGCAGCAGCAATAAGACAGAAAAAGCTTCTCTTTAGAGATAAAAATTGCACGCAGAAAAAGCAAGGCATTTCTCGCCGCTTTGCAAGCAAAAAATTAGTGGACAAATACGGGTCAGAGGTTAGCACGGCGCGCAGTACGTTAAAATTTTAGAGACCAAAATTGATTTAAACAATCGGGACAAACTTAAGTGCCGAATTTAAAATTACGCGAAGCATGCGGCGGCGGCTGTGTGAATGCTGTTGGCTGCAGGATCAATTTTGGTCGGGCAGATAAGTCTGCATTGCTTAGACCGGGTCGGGTTAAGCATGCAGATTCGCGGGATAGAGAGAATTATAGCACGCGACTTTCATAAATTGAAAATTTCGCCGAATCTTCTTCAACTTTACAAGTTTAGCGACATGCCACAAAAATAGCAAAAATACTGCACTTCACATGGCGGGCTACTCACACTCAGTAGTATTTCATGTTTTAGAGAGCAGACAAATAATTCGCAGTGCAGTGTGTCAGTCAACAAAGCAGTACCAAACAGCAGTAGTATGAGTAGCAAATAATTTAATTTTCCTTGATTTTTTAATCAGTGCAAGCTGCTTCTCCGACAACTGAGCCCGGGGAGACCCAAGGGACGCCCAGCAGCAAGGAAGGCGCTCAAACGATGGTGCCGGGCCAGGACACAACGGTGAGCAGCACGGTGTCGCAGCGCAGAGACTTCAGCAGCGCCACCGCCTGGCCGTGGGTGAAGCCGTCCAGTCGGCAGTTGCCGTTCACCCGGGTGATCATGTCGCCGCAGCGCAGTCGGCCGTCCTCGTGCGCCGGGCCGCCGTGCACGACGCTTTTAACGATGATTGGCTGCGGGCCGGCGAGGCTGTCGGCGCCGCCGACGATGGAGAAGCCGAGGGAGCCGGTGCAGGGGTCGCGAGTTAGGTCGACGTTGCGCTCCAGGTAGCAGACAGGGGGCAGGGAGAGCCAGTACACCCAGCTGGGCATGAAGTTGCCGCCGCCTGAGCTGGACTCCGGGCCTGCGGGCACGCCACTGACACTGATTAGGGATCATGGGGAAGCGATTGGGGAAACTGAGGATAAACTATTGAAATTCGAGAGGCTTTAAAAGACACTAGAAGAGGACTCTCAAGAAGCTACGAACATGTACGGGCGCGCAGCCTTAGTAATCAACCGGCCGTTTTCATTGGAAACGCACACATGCATGTCAATATTGGTTCATTGCTGTCACGTGATAGCTGTTTTGTACAATAGCGCCTTACCCGTGTGTCTAAACAACTAGAAACGGCTGGGTGATTTCAAAAGTTGTGCATGTATGCCCTCAAAGTTAATCGAGGATTCCCAGGAAACTTCGATCACTTAGATTTTTCCAGGGATTTTCCTGAACGTACACAGGGATTCTTCAGATTAAACACAAGGATTCTCCAGAAGCTACACCGGGATTCTCCACAATGTACATAGGGATTCTCCACAATGTACACAGGGATTCTCGACAATGTACATAGGGATTCTCCACAATGTACACAGGGATTCTCCACAATGTACATAGGGATTCTCCACAATGTACACAGGGATTCTCGACAATGTACACAAGGATTCTCCACAATCTACACAGGGATTCTCCACAATGTACACAAGGATTCTCCACAATCTACACAGGGATTCTCCACAATGTACGCAGGGATTCTCCACAATATACACAGGGATTCTCCACAATGTACGCATGGATTCTCCTGAAGCTAAACAGTTACTCCAGCTAACAGGTAGAAACTTCGCCTGTTGAAAAGCCACACGGGGGTCTCCCTACAGCTTGCATAAAACACTCCCCTAGACAGTACGAGAGCAGTTCGGATTCCCCTGGAGGAATTTTCTCACCAGGCAGCAGGCGGACGGCCACAGATCCCTCCTGGGCTTTGAGCAGGCGCACAGCCTCCTCGTGGCTGAGTCCCAGCAGCGGCACGTCGTTCACGGCCAGCAGCACGTCGCCTTTCCTAACCTGCCTGGAGCGGGCGGCCAGCCCGTCTGGCTGCAGGTTGGTCACGTACACGGGAATGTCGCCGCGCTGCGAGCCGATGCCGCCGGCCACGGACATGCCGAGCGACTCGCCGGCCAGTTTCTCAATCACCACCACGCGGCCCTGATAGTCCGGATCGTCGTCGTCGTCAACGTCCAGAGGAGCGCCGGCAGCGGAGACTGCGGCGGGGTCGGCCAGATGGGGCGGAGGAAGCGAGCCGGGCAGGCGGCAGGCCAGCGGCGGCACGCCGGAGGGGAAGCCGGCATAGCCGGCGGTCATCTGGGGAGGCGGCGGAGGAGGCTGGGCGCGGCCGAGGTCGGAGAGGCTGTCGCCGGAGGCTGCCCTGATCAGGTCCGGCGTTTGTGGGCGAGACCGCCGCGACACAAGGAAGGTCACCCTGTCCTCGGCGGCCTGCAGACAAAAAGTTTTGTTTACTGGGTTGTTCAGGAGACGGAAATAATCATTGTTGACAGCTGATCGACGTCTATAAGCTTAATAGGCTTTTACGGTCAGCTGTCTAAGAGTCGGTCACCCTGTCTTACAGTTGGTCACCCTGTCTTACAGTTGGTCACCCTGTCTTACAGTTGGTCACTCTGTCTTACAGTTGGTCACTCTGTCTTACAGTCGGTCACTCTGTCTTACAGTCGGTCACTCTGTCTTACAGTTGGTCACCCTGTCTTACAGTTGGTCACCCTGTCTTACAGTTGGTCACTCTGTCTTACAGTCGGTCACTCTGTCTTACAGTCGGTCACTCTGTCTTACAGTCGGTCACTCTGTCTTACAGTTGGTCACTCTGTCTTACAGTTGGTCACCCTGTCTTACAGTTGGTCACTCTGTCTTACAGTCGGTCACTCTGTCTTACAGTCGGTCACTCCGTCTTACAGTCGGTCACTCTGTCTTACAGTCGGTCACTCTGTCATACAGTTGGTCACCCTCTGCCTTAGTCAGTCAAAGAAACCAACGTTGACCAGCTAAAATCAGAAAATTCCACCCACCTGGATGATGGCCGCAGCCTCCGCCTGAGTCCCGTTGCGAATATCCTGATCGTTGATCTCAAGAATTCGATCGTCGCGTCGTAGTCGGCCGTCCAGGTCCGCTAAGCCACCAGCTACGAGACCCAGGATAAACAGGCCGGGACAGGTCCTAAAGAGTGATACAGCTACTAGGTTACAGGACTGTTGCTAAGTTATTCGACACCGTTGCTAGGTAACGTGACTAGGATGACACTGTTGCTAGGCAACGTGACTAGGTTGCTATGTTTTATATCACAGTAGCTAGACAGCGTTACTAGGTTGCTATGTTTTATAAGACACTGTTGCTAGGCAGCGTGACTAGGCTGCTAAGTTTTATATAACACTGTTGCTAGGCAACATGGATAGGTTGCTATGTTTTATATCACAGTAGGTTGCTAAGTTTTATATGACACTGTTGCTAGGCAACGTGACTAGGATATTACACTGCTGCTAGGCAACGTGACTAGGATATGACACTGTTGCTAGGCAAAGTGACTAGGATATGACACTGCTGCTAGGCAACGTGACTAGGATATGACACTGTTGCTAGGCAACGTGACTAGGATATGACACTGTTGCTAGGCAACGTGACTAGGATATGACACTGTTGCTAGGCAACGTGACTAGGATATGACACTGTTGCTAGGCAACGTGACTAGGATATTACACTGCTGCTAGGCAACGTGACTAGGTTGCTGTTTTATAAGACACTGTTGCTACGCAACGTGACTAGGATATGACGCTGTTGCTAGGCAACGTGACTAGGATATGACACTGCTGCTAGGCAACGTGACTAGGATATGACACTGTTGCTAGGCAACGTGACTAGGATATGACACTGTTGCTAGGCAACGTGACTAGGATATGACACTGCTGCTAGGCAACGTGACTAGGATATGACACTGTTGCTAGGCAACGTGACTAGGATATGACACTGTTGCTAGGCAACGTGACTAGGATATGACACTGTTGCTAGGCAACGTGACTAGGATATGAAACTGTTGCTAGGCAACGTGACTAGGATATGACACTGCTGCTAGGCAACGTGACTAGGATATGACACTGCTGCTAGGCAACGTGACTAGGTTGCTGTTTTATAAGACACTGTTGCTACGCAATGTGACTAGGATATGACACTGTTGCTAGGCAACGTGACTAGGATATGACACTGCTGCTAGGCAACGTGACTAGGATATGACACTGCTGCTAGGCAACGTGACTAGGATATGACACTGCTGCTAGGCAACGTGACTAGGATATGACACTGCTGCTAGGCAACGTGACTAGGTTGCTATGTTTTATATCACAGTAGCTAGACAGCGTCACTAGGTTGCTATGTTTTATAAGACACTGTTGCTAGGCAACGTGACTAGGTTGCTATGCCATATGGCACGGTTGCTAGGCCATACAATAGATTTTTAAGGCAGAAATGAGTTGGATACTATAATTTTGTTAATAAGAGTCTCACTTCTTTCCAACCAGTTTGATTCCGAGTGATTTTCCCACCCGCTTGTTAAGCGTCACTGTGAGCAGCTCCTCGGGCCTGTTAGGATCTTCGGTCCGCTCCCTGTACACGGCCAGCCGGCAGATGGGGTTCAGCTGGGACAGGGCGCGCTTAGCTTTGCAGTGACTCGCCTGGGTCAGCTCCTCGCCGTTCACCTCTAAAATTTGGTCGCCAGGCCTTAGTCGGCAAGTCCTTGGCCACGAGGCCGTCAATGTAGATCTCCTGGATCACTATGCAGCTCTGCGGGCGGGGTGCAACTCAGTAATTAGAGTCATTATCGTTCAAACGTCAAGCAGCTGTAGGGATGCTGTCAGCTGTCAGTCATTAACCTACTGCAGGGATACTGTCAGCTGTCAGTCATTAGCCTACTGCAGGGATACTGTCAGCTGTCAGTCATTAGCCTACTGTAGGGATGCTGTCAGCTGTCAGTCATTAGCTTACTGTAGGGATGCTGTCAGCTGTCAGTCATTAGCTTACTGTAGGGATGCTGTCAGCTGTCAGTCATTAGCCTACTGTAGGGATGCTGTCAGCTGTCAGTCATTAGCTTACTGCAGGGATGCTGTCAGCTGTCAGTCATTAGCCTACTGCAGGGATGCTGTCAGCTGTCAGTCACTAATCAACTGTAAAAACACATTTTAACAGCCATTAGACAGTTAAACAAGACAGCACGGAAAAATCATGGGTCAATGCGAGGACAGCACTTTAGGGACAAGCATCGCAGAAACATAGCACAGTGAACGGATTAAGAAGCGCGCAGTGAAGCATGAAGGAGACCGGGCAGAAGGCCGCTCCAGCACTCAGTTCATACAGGCGGACATATGATACGCCACAACACGCAATTGCTTAGCAGCGGCCGACAGAATTTTCAAGTTTGTCCCCCCCCCCCTAGTGGCGCGATAGATGAAGGCGGAAGGCGAGGGGGACAAGATGGCTTAGTCAAGATTAGGGAGAATCTGGTCGAGATGGGACAATTGGACGGCACGGGCGCGGGAGAAAAGCGGCTTTTCGCCATAGCCACGCGTCACTTAGAGGCGGGATCGGCCCACATCCAGCAAGCCGCAGTTTCCCCTTCTTATATCGAGCCGTCAGTTTTGCGTGCAGGGAAACTTTTCATGCATATCCCCGGTTTCAAAGTGCGTTCGGCCGCGTCGAACTAGGCGCAAAGAGGGCGCGGGGTGGATAGCAACGCAACGCTTCTTCGGCCTCTGTTTTTCGCTAATTTTGCCTTCGCTGTGCACAGCTGTGCATAGTGTAGCACTGCCTCCGGCCTGACATTCGGCTGCGTTCAATCACTTTCAGGATGCATCAAGTTAACTAGTTGTAAAGGAGACTCTGGGGCGTGTTATCCAGATGGTGGGATGGGGTGGGATTATTATACCCAATCTTCCCTTACTGTGGTATTATATTCCCAATCTTCTCTTACTGTGGGATTATATTCCTAATCTTCCCTTACTGTGGGATTATATTCCCAATCTTCCCTTACTGTGGGTTTATATTCCCAATCTTCTCTTACTGTGGGTGTATATTCCCAATCTTCTCTCAAGCTGGGATTATATTCCCAATCTTCTCTCACGGTGGGATTATATTCCCAATCTTCTCTGACGGTGGGATCATATTCCCAATCTTTTCTTACTGTGGGACTATATTCCCAATCTTCTTTCACGGTGGGATTATATTCCCAATCTTCTCTTACTGTGGCGGCAGTCCCATGCCAGATGCAGTGGGATTATATTCCCAATCTTCTCTCACGGTGGGATTATATTCCCAATCTTTTCTTACTTTGGCGGCAGTCCCATGCCGGATGCTGTGGGATTATATTCCCAATCTTCTCTCACGGTGGGATTATATTCCTAATCTTCTCTCACTGTTACGATGTCCTATGCTGGATGCGGTGGGATTATAATCTATGCCGACAATATTTATTTAAGTGGGATTTCATCCTCAAGGCCTATTATCAGAGGCCGCCAAAGATACATTCATTAACTACCAATCGAAAAACCGCAGTTCAAATTGAATTTGTCACTTTTTATTTAGAGAAATGAAAGATCAAATAAAAAAGGGAATTTTTTCATCATCGAATTATCCCAATCTAAATGGAAATGGGAAAATCGCGTGCCGACACAAATTCTCACCAAACTAATAGGCTATTCGATTTTTGTCACCAATGTCACACAAGATTATGAGGGATTTTAATGTGTCGAATAAGGATTATTTTCATCATTCCAGACTCTTGTTTCATCGCCAAAAAATTTGGTCAGCTGACATTTTCTTAGTTGAATAATGAGTCGCATTAGCTGTCTGTTCAACATGACAACGCCTGTACAGACAGACAGACGGGCAGTCACCCACAGCAAGCGCTGCATACACAGGCAATCTTTTTTTCCAGTCCTTTTCTCTTCCCAGTCCCTGCCCGTCGCTCCACGATGCTCAAGCGGGGCATAAAATCCCATCCAGTTGATTCATAATTCACAACTTTAGACAGCACTGAGAGCCGAGAAGCTGAGGAAAGGACAGGCGCCAATATTGAGAGCGCAAGAGCCAGCTCTGAAACAAGTCCCCGGCTTCACTGGCGGAGCACAGTGCCACTTGCACGCACGGGGGAGAGAGGCAGCCGAAAGAGAACAAGCCTCGCTGCTTACCAGCGGCGTGTCGCAGCCGCCGACAAAGCTGATTCCCAGGTCGAAGCAGCCGCGGGGAATTTCTATGACAGTCACTTCGCCGCTAACGATGGGCGTCTTGGAGCACCAGTCGCCTGCAATGGGGAATTGCTTGCAGTCAGTCAGTCAGTCAGTCAGTCAGTCAGTCAGTCAGTCAGTCAGTCAGTCAGTCAGTCAGTCAGTCAGTCAGTCAGTCAGTCAGTCAGTCAGTCAGTCAGTCAGTCAGTCAGTCAGTCAGTCAGTCAGTCAGTCAGTCAGTCAGTCAGTCAGTCAGTCAGTCAGTCAGTCAGCATAGCAAACAGCTCACCACCATTGCTGGAGTCAGCAGCAGCCTCTGCGGCCTCGGCGTCGCCCTCGGAGCGGAACGGGCATTCCCACAGGTGGTTCTGCAGAGCGGTCCTGGGGCCCTGGAAGGTGCAGCCCTGGCCAGACTTGGAGCACCTGGTGACGGCGCCACGGCACCTGACGGCACAGTCAGGGGTTCGCAAGGTTACCCCAGCATGGATAAGTTGCAGTTACAGCTGCTTGTTCAGCCCCGTAGTTGAAACGCTACTTCAAGGTGGGATTTCGCTACAGTCTGCAGCCAGTGAACCAGATTCGTGCTAGCTACAATCCCTAATGCTCTCGCAACGCTGCTAGCGGTGTAAATTCACATAAGGAAATCATCTAGGCTAAGATGAAATGGTATCGGAAATTTAGAGCTAGAGATAGGGATTTATAAAGGATAAGAGGTATTCAGGTTAGGGATTCTTGGATTCAAGACAAGGATTATTTTATTTAAGAATGGGATTTTCTAATTTGAAATGGGTAGTGTTGGATTCGGGAAGGATATTATGTGATTTTGGATGGGAATAACCTTAAATTCGTGATGGGGTATAGTTGGATTTAGGATGGGATATCCTTAAATTCAGGATGGGATATTATTTGATTCGGGATGGGATATTATGTGATTTAGGATGGGAATATCCTAAAATTCGTGATGGGGTATTGTTGGATTTAGAATAGGATATCCTTAAATTCGGGATCGGATTTTTCTTATTCGGGATGGGTACATTCTTTAATTCAGTATGGGGATTTAGAAACTAGGAAACTTATTTTTATTCCCAAAGCAAGGTTATCTCACCGATGCAGCAGGTGGGACTCCAGCTCGCATCGTTGTAGAACCTCTTCGCAATAGTCAACATTGGGACAGACGACAAGCAGTTTGTCCAGCAGCCTGTTGAACAGTCAAAGTTAAAGAACATTTTTGCATGTACTTTTATACACAAAAAGGCTAAACGCTATTATAGAACCGGACGCATCACATTATGAGATAATATATCAATATTATAATTATACTAATTTGACGCTGACAATGGCACCCCTCGAGATTTGATATTTCCCGAGACACCGCTTTGTTCTCTGCAGTAGCTAGCTTGGAATCTCACCTGTCATTTAAACTATTTTAGTATTTCTATCATATTTAATTGCAGTCTGAGAATCTCACCCCTGAGATCATACCTTATACAATATTGTTTTTTAGTTGTTTTATTTGTCAGAATCTCTCCATGACACAGTTGGAATATGTAATACGTGTGCGGAAAACCATCAAGAATTTTCTGCTAAACAGAGAGAGAGAGAGACAGAAAAAAAAAGATCGCAGCAAGAGAGCCCGGGCTGAGACGCCGCTGGTAGATAACATAGTTCGGGGCAAACAAACAGCAATAGGCTAGGGGCTGGGAGGTTGGCCAGGGCAGCGAGATCAGCATACATAATTAGCATAGGGAGAACAGATCTCTTCCTATCTCCATCTGTGTCTTCCCTATTTCATTCTTCCAGTCAGCCGGCTCTCAGCGCAGCCAAGCCAAGTAAGCCGTCTGTTAAGGGGGATAAATACAGATCAGGAAGGTCACGGCATCAAATTATTGCTGCTAGCCGGGAGCCAGCCAGTGCGGCCAGCCCGAGTGTACAAGGCCTACATAGCCGGGGCATTGGATAGATTGATACCCCGGCCATCAAATGCGCATTTTTTACAGGCCTGTCACGGAAACTGAGCTCGGGGAAAGCGCGCCCCCGGAGGAAAAGGAGCAGATTGAGAGAGGGGAAGGGACTGATCGCTTGCAATAAAAACCATTAGGGTCCGGTTGAGCAGCCAAACGAGCACTTATCAATGCCCCCCCCCCAGAAAGAAGAGGCCGATTGGGTAGGTCACCTACCAAATGAGTGCTGAATATTGGCTAAGCGCATTACAGGAAATAATACGGGAACTTGAACTTGCCTTCAATAGCGGAACAAACTTAGCAAGAACTTTGAATATATATACACAGATCTGCTCTTTCCATGTCATTTTCTCAGAAATATTTTTCCTGGGGAGAAAATGTTTAATTGTCGTCGGTTGTTGAGCCTCGCCTTGCCCTGTCTCTCTCCCTCTGTCATGGCAGTCCAAGAGAGACTCAGGGACACAGGGGGGAAACGATTTTAAACCGAGGATTGGTCTAGCTGCGGAAGCGAAGCAGTCAAGTAAAAGATTCCGTCGGAGCCAAGTCGCTCCAGATCGCGCACTTCACCGACACTCAAAAAAATTTCCTCTCTTCCTACTCCTCCCCCCCCGCCGCCGCCACTTGGAGACGAGACGGGGCGCGAAAAATTAAATAAATATCCCTTCCCCCCTGTGGTCTTCCGCTTCCAGCATATTCCCAGGCAGCCCTATTTCCGCAGCTCTCACACAGTCTTGCCTTCAACTTTCCGCGAAATAGGGGCGGCTAAAGCGAACACACACAGCGAGCGAACTTGAGGCCGCCCAGCCACCCTGAGGCGACCATTTCAAACGAAATGAGGGCGAGGGGGGGTGGGCAACTAAGACGATATAGGAACTCCAGCACTTCCTGGCGACGATATCCTTCGCGTCTAGATCTCTAACTCTCTCAGCTGTTCCTTTCGCATTGCTAAAATACTATATTACAGTTACCCGCTCACTCCATCACTTCATAGCGAATGCGACCATTCTAACTAATGAAACGGGCCTGGCAGAGAAAGACGATCGAGCCAGCAGCAGCGCACTGCACTAGAGCTTGCGTGCCTGCTAGCAGTGCCCGCATTCTCAGGTTGCGTAGGGCAATGCCCATGAAGCTAGCTAACACCAGTAATTTTTTATTAGAATTCGAAATATGTCTACTTATGTGTGTATCTCTCCATTTTTTTTTCTATCTATCCGTCTATGTGCCTCAATCAATCAATCAATCTATCTATCTATCTATTTATCTATCTATCTATCAATTAATCAATCAATCAATCAATCTATCTATCTCTCTGTCTATCTATCTACCTATCTATCTCTCTGTCTATCTATCTACCTATCTATCTCTCTGTCTATCTATCTACCTATCTATCTATCTATCTATCTTTCTATCTATCTACCTATCTATCTATCTACCTATCTATCTATCTATCTATCTATCTATCTATCTATCTTTCTATCTATCTATCTATCTATCTATCTATCTATCTATCTATCTATCTATCTGTATTTCTGTCTGTCTATCTATAATCTATCTATCTATCTATCTATCTTTCTATCTATCTATCTATCTATCTATCTATCTATCTATCTACCTATCTATCTATCTACCTATCTATCTATCTATCTATCTATCTATCTATCTATCTTTCTATCTATCTATCTATCTTTCTATCTATCTATCTATCTATCTATCTATCTATCTATCTATCTATCTATCTGTATTTCTGTCTGTCTATCTATAATCTATCTATCCATCTATGGATCTATTTATCTCTTTCTGTGCGCCTGTCTACCCGTGTCTCTCCGTCGCCTATAGCCGCTCTCGCTTTAGTCTGTCCCTGTCTGCAAGGACTAATTGGGGCCGCTGCTGACACTGCCCCCAGCCCCCCAAGCCCCGCCTAAGCCCAGCTAAGCCTCGGCCGCGTGTCCAGCCTAATCAGGCAGAACAACCATGGCTGGGGTGCTGAGGGAGGTCGGGCAGCCCAGTGCTAGCTCCCTTCAGCAGGCGTATTTTGCGACCG
>CATNEM010000256.1:0-30000 GCA_950096795.1 Macrostomum cliftonense | reverse complement strand
TGAAATCAATGGGAAAAAGCAGAAGATGCTGGCGCAGGTAGAGATTAAGTCTAATAGCCGAATAGTGCCGAACCCCTAGGCTTGGCTTTAGTTAATCACTGCCTAATTATCCTAAGTTAATTCGAACACAGCCAGAATTATTCTCGCAAGTAGTTATGACTCGTCCGCCTAGCTACACGCCAGCATCATCAGCATCATCAGTCAGCTGTCTCTCACCCAGACGGACTCAACAACAGGCCGCCGTGCTGCCGTAGGGATCGCTTTGTCGGCACAGCGGCAGTGGATGAGGCGGCGGCGGCCGCTGGCATGAGACGTCAGACGCTAGGCAAGTTCTTGTTGGCCGTACTTTCGCTGTTTTTTATTATTATTAATGTCCTATTCAATAAAGTCGATGGAACAGTAAATTAGAGGATGTATAAACTTGGCCACTAACAGCAGCAGCAGCAGCAGCATTAGAAGCAGCAGAGACCAGGCCAATGAGAAACACTTACTCACGCGGATGAGGCAAGTGTTAGGGGATTAAGTAAAAGCCTCTCAGATTACATAGAGAGTCACGGGGAAATATTTAGTGTTGTGTGTGTGTGTGTGTGTGTGTGTGTGTGTGTGTGTGTGTGTGTGTGTGTGTGTGTGTGTGTGCGTTGCGTAGGCGCGCCGCGCACTTTTCACTCGGCAGTTTTATTTATTAGGGCTGGCGCGCAAGCTGGGCGCCGGGGCCAAGGGGGGAAACAGCGAGCGCCGATTGAGCGACAGCAGGCCGGGCCAATGGCTGCGCTGTTAGAGGAGAAGGGCTTGGCTTGGCAACCACACGCCTCGTCACCCCTAGTGTGCGTCCCAGCTAATTTTTCTTTTCAAAAGTCCACAACACCAAACCAGCCAGCAAATGGACTGTGTCGTAGTGGCGAAAATTTTATAATTAAAAAATCTGATTCACCCGGATTTTTTTAGGTTGATCCTCGATTTTTAGAAATCTTCTTTTAAGCCCATAGAAAAATGTACTACCCGTTCAGGGCTTTGATAACAGCTTCACAGAATGGTTAAGCAACAGTCGCAAATACGAGATGGCTCTGCATTATTCAATATTCACTCAGGATGATTTGAGATTCACTCCGGATTATTCAAGATTCACTCAGGGTGATTTGAGATTCACTCCGGATTATTCAATATTCACTCAGGGTGATTTGAGATTCACTCCGGATTATTCAAGATTCACTCAGGGTGATTTGAGATTCACTCCGGATTATTCAATATTCACTCAGGATGATTTGAGAATCACTCCGGATTATTCAAGATTCACTCAGGGTGATTTGAGATTCAATTAGGATTATTCAAGATTCACTTAGGGTGACTTGAGATTCACTCAGGATGATTTGAGATTCACTCCGGATTATTCAAGATTCACTCAGGATGATTTGAGATTCACTCAGGATGATTTGAGATTCACTCAGGATGATTTGAGATTCACTCAGGATGATTTGAGATTCACTCAGGATGATTTGAGATTCACTCCGGATTATTCAAGATTCACTCAGGATGATTTGAGATTCACTCAGGATGATTTGAGATTCACTTAGGGTAATTTAAGATTCACACAGAGTGATGTGAGATTCACACAGAGTGATGTAAGATTCACCCAGGATTATTCAAGATTCACTTGATTGATTTGAGATTCACACAGAGTGATGTGAGATTCACACAGAGTGATGTAAGATTCACCCAGGATTATTCAAGATTCACTTGATTGATTTGAGATTCACACAGAGTGATGTGAGATTCACTCAGGATTATTCAAGATTCACTTAGGATGATTTGAGATTCACTTAGGGTGACTTGAGATTCACTCAGGATGATTTGAGATTCACTCAGGATGATTTGAGATTCACTTAGGGTAATTTAAGATTCACACAGAGTGATGTGAGATTCACACAGAGTGATGTAAGATTCACCCAGGATTATTCAAGATTCACTTGATTGATTTGAGATTCACACAGAGTGATGTGAGATTCACTCAGGATTATTCAAGATTCACTTAGGATGATTTGAGATTCACTTAGGGTGATTTGAGATTCACACAGAGTGATTTGAGATTCACTCAGAATGATTTGAGATTCACAAAGGATGATTTAAGATTCACAAAGGATGATTTGTTATTCACACAGGGTGAGTTAAGATTCCCTCGGGGTGATTTGAGATTCACTCAGTGTGATATGAGATTCACCCAGGGTGAGTTGAGATTCACTCAGGGTTTTTTGAGACTCACTAGGTACAATTTAGTAGTTTGAAACGAGAGTTGCTAAGAGATATGTTTAAAAAATAAATGGAACCAATAGAATTTTACTAGCAAAGCGCAGCAATCACAATAAGCTGCATCATGAGATGGGGAAACCAGGGGAGGCAATAGTTGGCTTGATTTGCTTTTCTTGTTGTCGTTAACAAAACACAAGCAGCAGCAGCAGCAGCACAGCTGATGGGAATTTAGCGGTTAGGGAGGCGGGGGGGCAACCGCTGGGCATCGAGCCGAGATTGACTGACGGGTCAATCAGTCAGTCAGTCAGCCAGAAGCGCCTGGGAGTAGAAGGTCGCGAAGGGGAGAGTTATAGAACTGTTAGGAGGGAGGCCAGCACCACACTTTGGCTTCGATCCGGAAGGCTGAGAGAGCTGGATGGCCGAGTGGCACGGGTGCCACTGAGGGGTAGGGAGGGGGGATTCCGAAATCGCTGCCGCATCAGCTGCGCCACCCAGCCTGGTCAAACACATCCTTACTCTGTCGCCTCAATCGTCCCACTTCTATAACACTTTTCCCCATCAGCATAGGCAGTTTTTTGTCCCAAACGCCCTACAGTTCTACTCGCCCTCTCAGTCTGCACACACAACGCTCTTAGCTCGCTTAATTTCACTCTTAACTACACAGACTAGGGGGGTAGTTGGTTGGCTGGATGGCTAAGAGAACACGAGAGGCGCAGAGCTGGGATAGTTTGGCCAGAGCTTCAACAACATAGGCAGCTTAATGACTGGCCCACTTCACGCGGAGTGAGTAGTGAAAGAGAGTGGCCGTTAAAAAATCCATAACGGCCCATTCAATTTAGAGTTCAAAAGAATGCATGGAACGAAGACCTCGAAATGGGAACGCAGCTTGATGGGCAGTGTTGGACACATCTTTTTTTCGAACTGATAAGGAGCCACTGCTGACAGGACTGTCAACAAGGAAGAAGCTGGGAGCTGGAGGGGGGTTGAAGATGACGCAGAATGCGCTTAGGATGTGCTGCAGTGTTGCCACCGACAATATTGAAAATAATATCGCAGCAAGAAAAAAAATCGCCAGGCAAGACCAAATTCCGCCAGGCACAATTTTGCATATGAAAAATTTTAACATGACAAATTTCAACCATATATCTTCTTCATTTTAACATTAAGTAAGCATATGACGAAGTATAGATTGTTTTTCCTGCATGGTTAGTTACACATTGGTGGGAAAAGAACATAAATTTGATTAGATAAAAGCTTCACTAACATAAATTCATCTCATTATATCACCAGAAATAGGCGAGAGCTTTTTTACGAGTATTTATTGTATGAAACTTTTCTGGTCATCAAGTTTTGTTATAAGATGTTTTCTTCTTTTGAAGTTTGTAGGTTTCGTATTTTTGGTATTAGTAGCCCTCGCCCATTCTGTGAAATTAGAGATACACGGGTGAAATATAAGATGGCAATAAGATGGAAATACAACATCCGCTTCCGCATTTTAGCATAGCAGTTACCAAAATATACAAGGAAGATGCCAGCTCGTACAAGCAACACGAAAACAAATTACAGTGAACAAATTGTTGCGGAGTGCTGAGAAACTACAGTCTGGAAATGACCACCAGTATAAATTTTCACATTCATTTGCGAGGCGCTAGAGTATAGTCTCTATAGAGTGGTAGCATTATAGAAAATACTCTCCAGTCTCCACTCGTCATCAGTTCTTCTTAGGTACTTTTGGAAGCGCCAAAAGCATAGCCTGCTCAGCCTGCCGTTTAAGCCTTGCTGCTTCTTCCGCAGTATGTTGCACAACTCGGTCCATCGCCCGCTGTTCAATCGCCAGTCGCTCTGACTCCATCTGACTCAGACGAACAGTCGCATCCTGCTGCTCGCTTTGAGCCTGACGCAGCCTCTCGATTGCACGCTGGACCTCCCGCTCTGCTTCTATAAATGCTGCCGATGTTTCAGCTCTTCTGGCGATGTGAACCTTCTCCTGCTGGGCGAGGCGCTCCAATGCAGATTTTCGACCAGCGTCCTATAGAAAGAATGTTAAGGAAAATGGATATGAACCAAATTAAATTAAAACAAAGCAAGACACTGTTCCTATAAAATACGAGATGACAAATTTAGGTATATATTTACCTTCTCAGCTTCTTGGCACATCCTCTCCCTCTCAGCCTCTGCCGCCGTGCGAATTGCCTCGGCCTTTCTTGCCTTCTTCTCATCTGCAATGTGCTGCTTGTACTCCGCATTGGCCTTGAGAGCAGAATTGATCAAAGCGTCTGGTATGGGCACATTCTTGGGCAGCAGTCCTCGTGCACACAGAAAACTGCGCGCCAACAGGGAGTCTCGAAGCCTGCCATCTGATAGCCGGTTTCGTTTCTCCATGGCACTGAGATCGTGGCTCTTTGGCTCTTTCCGATGAGTTTCTCGGCATCTGCATTACCATGGAACTGAGTGCAGCATGCGGAGGCCAGGCGAGACAGAAGTGGATACTGTCCAGTATCGGAGACCTTCTTCCATCCACGAGCAATATCGCCATCTGTCAAAAGCTGCTCGCCACTCTGCATTCGCAAGTTAAACAACCTGACTTCAGTTTGAAGGCTGCTTATGTCTGACACCGGAACCACGTGAGGGAGCTTTTTGGCAACAAACGCAACAGCGTCTTCGCTGATTTCGACACTGAAGTCCAGAAACTTCAGGCAGCGAAAAACGCGGTTCTTTAATGGCAGTTTGTCTTGCAAGTATGTTGCCAGCTCCAGATAGTACTTCTTGAAATGGAAGAGCAATGGCCGCTGCTGCTCCATCAACTTTCCCTGTGGTCCGACTGCAATCTTGTCCAAGGGTAAGTGCAAACTAACATTGGTGAAGTCAATACGTGCAACTGACTTGTTAGGATCAGCAAAGGCAGACGGTTGCATGAACTGAACAGCAATGGCTTGTAGCAAATTGTTCAGTTCATCATGCAGCTTATAGATCAGGGAGGAAACCACAGGAAATAAAAAAAACATATTTGTAAAATTAGTGACAAAAAATCTCCAAAAAGCATGAAAAGTAGAAAAAAAATCTCCAATTGCTAAAAAAATCGCCAGCGATTAAAATCTCCGCGAGTGGCAACACTGATGTGCTGTCGAACCCCTGCGCACTGCCAACTAACTTGCTTGGCCACTGCACTTTTCCCCCAAGTGTGTGCAAAGTTTCATCTAAGAGCTGACAGTGATTGACAGGGATCGATGAGGAAAGAGAGAAAGGAAGAGGACAGAAGCAAATATAGAGGGGAGATAAGACACCGAAGTTTAGAAAGGTGAGGAGATAGGGCGAGAAAGGAAGGAAATGAGAGAGCTTTGAGTAAGTAAGAGATTGACAACGGTACATACGCATACAGGCAGGCAGACAGACAGACAGACAGACAGAAATACAGACTGACAGACAGACAGACAGAAATACAGAAGTGCGCAGGGGTTCGACAGCACATCCTGTCTGACAGACAGACAGGCAGACAGGCAGACAGACAGACAGACAGGCAGGCAGAAAGAAATGCGGTCACACAGACGGACTAAGAGACAGTCAGACAGATCAAGACACGAAATCCGGGGAATAAGAAACGAGCAGTAGACAAAAAACATTCCTTATTCGGACTTGCCCGTAAACGTAAGAGCGTTGCGGTAAGTTACAAAGAGCTTAAAAAATATTTGATAAAATTATTCAGAACAAGAAATTCTCAATCAAAACAAGCAGAAATATTCCATTTAATAAGCTCCAGATGCGTCTATTAAAAGTGCAGACTCAGCATAGCAACACTGTGAAGAAAAAAACACAACTTTGGCTAGCCAGGCTAACAGCAAGGCCAAACAGCTTTGTCAACCCAAGTCCTACATTGAGCGTTTCCTGTGCCCCCCGCCGCCGGTAAAAAAAAGTCTTGACGGACCAAAAACAAAACAGTAAAAGCAACTTCACCTTAAAGCCCCCAGCCCCCATCCCCCAGTTCCTGTCCGCTCCAGTTCAAGCAAGATAAAGTCTTTGCATTTTCCAGATGCTGGAATGATGCGGCGCTCATCTGCATAGTTTAAAACTTTCGAGGCAATGGCGAAAAGAAATAGGCTGGTCGGGTGTGACAATTTAGGGCAGACGGATTGAGATGACACAGAGAATGTTTGAAAGTAGTTCGCAGTTCTCTAGGAATGCCCTTTTTAACCCAGTTTAGGATTCGATTCTAAATATAATATAGTTAAGGCGCGATTCTCACGCAGTTTAGGGGCGATTCTCACGCAGTTTAGGGGCGATTCTCACGCAGTATAGGGGCGATTCTCACGCAGTTTAGGGGCGATTCTCACGCAGTTTAGGGGGAGATTCTCACGCAATTTAGGGGGCGATTCTCAAGCAGTATCGGGGCGATTCTCAAGCAGTATCGGGGCGATTCTCACGCAGTTAAGGGGGAGATTCTCACGCAGTATAGGGGCGATTCTCACGCAGTTTAGGGGGAGATTCTCACGCAATTTAGGGGGCGATTCTCAAGCAGTATCGGGGCGATTCTCACGCAGTTAAGGGGGAGATTCTCACGCAGTTTAGGGGGCGATTCTCCCGCAGTATAGGGGCGATTTTATCAGAAGCCTAAGGGCGATTCTCATTTCTCAAGCATTATAGGGGCGATTCTCACGAAGTTTAGGGGGCGATTCTTACGAAGTTTAGGGGGCGATTCTCACGCAGTTTAGGGGGCGATTCTCACGCAGTATAGGGACGATTCTCAGAGTAGTTTAAAGGCGGTTTTTAGGCAATACGTATGTTTTTTGTTATCTAATCTATTCAAAATGAGGCATACGAAAAAAGGCTACTTAAGTTAGCCTTTGAGTTGAGTTCTAAAACCCTTAAAAGCAACAAGGAAAAACTTGTAAAACTCACTTTTTCACAAGACTCGACGCTTGCGAGCACTCCAGAAAGTTGATAATACTTTTGTCTATGGGGCAGAGCGCCTGCCTAGCCAGGTGGCTTTTCAGACAGGGCGTGCAGAACGTGTGCCCGCATTTCGTATCCAGCGGATCAACTAGAGGCTGCTGGCAGAGCTAAAATTGTAGAAAAAAAACCATGTCCTATCATTGCTACTTAAATGAGTATTTATATTATCTAATTCCTACTGAGTGAAAAGCTACGAAAATTACCTAAGGCTTACTTTCTAGCCTAAAAAACCACAACTGAAGCGTTGGAAACTTGGAAATTAGCGCTTGGATGGGAAAAAACAATTTAGGGTGGTGCTTAAATAGACTTTTTCTTTCGAGGTGGAATATTTGCGGGAAAAAAACTAGTTTTACTTAGATAAATTCGAAGAGTTTTCGAAAGGTTTTCTCCCATTCGGAGTCACTGAAATCCTACAACAGCAAATGCCAAACCTTGCACATGAGATCCTGGTCAATGTCCTGATTATAGTCGTACAGATGTGCTCCGCCGGGCTCGTGAAAGCGGCCGCAGCTGGAGCACAGGTCCAGCTTCTTGGCCGCGCTACCAGTTAACGAGCTCAGCGATCCTGCAACGCTGATGCTCCGCCTTGTCTGTTGTTGCTCTGGCGGCGGCGGTGGCGGCGGCGGCGGGGGCGAAGGTGGCGGCGGAGGCGACATTGAAGGCGGCGGCGGCGGAGCCTCGTCAAAGGAGAATGGACGCAGCGAGAAGTCAGTGGGCGAGGGGAACAGGTCCTGGTAGCTGCGGCGCCGAGTCGAGTCGCTGCTGGCACCGGCGGGTGCGGATGGTACAGCCGAGGCGGATGTGGCCGCCTGCGAAATTGGTTTCAGAATTTTTGGTTGATTGTGTTGCAGGCTGCTGGTCACTTCAGAGACTGGACAGGTAAGACTTCAGGTCACTGAAGGACAATGGGAGGGTCTTCAGGCCAACTGAGGGGCGCAGAGAGTAGGGTGGCGGGTCACTGAAGGATCCATATGGAAGACTGACAGGTCACTGACGGATCCAGAGGGAAGACTGACAGGTCACTGACGGATCCAGAGGGAAGACTGACAGGTCACTGAGGAATCCAGAGGGAAGACTGACAGGTCACTGACGGATCCAGAGGGAAGACTGACAGGTCACTGACGGATCCAGAGGGAAGACTGACAGGTCACTAAGGAATCCAGAGGGAAGACTGACAGGTCACTGACGGATCCAGAGGGAAGACTGAGGGTTGCACAGGTCATTTAAAGACAAACTTAAATCAAGACAGGGGAGATTTTATACGACTCATAATAAAAAATATTATGAAAAAAAACAATAAAAAATATACTTAAATAGCACATAATGAGTCGCATGCAGCTCTTACCAATGCCTGACAAAGATCAAAGCGCAATAGTTATAGACACGTCAATTTAGCTAATGTGGTACTCAGGACTGACTGGACTTATAAATCTTGTTTTTATACGAACGCTGTATTAAAATTGCACAGCGAATTATACAGAATGGCTGCTTCGTATTTGAAGCACTAAAAGAGTGATGACGGTGAAGGGAATGCAGGAGAGTGCAGGGAATTAAATGCACGGATTAGGGGAGGCGATGAGTCACAGCTGCAGCTAAAAATAGAACAGACAGGGCCACAAAGGGAGGGGGGAAATGCCTCATAATCCTATTCCATTATCTTTCCCCCTTTCAATGCACGCAATACATTATACTCTTACTAATCGGCAGATTAGCAATCCATTCTACGCCACACCTATACACAGCGACAATAAGCTCATTCTACGCTTCTTACTCACCATAACAACAGCGGACAAACTGTCGCGAAGAGGCTGCGGCTGGTGCAACTGCGGAAGCTGCGGCTGCGGCGGCGGCGGCGGCGGCGGTGACACAGTAGGCGGTGGCGGCAGCCAAGCATCAAAAGCGGAGCCCCAGGCAGAGTTGGGCGGAGCAGCCTGCTGTTGCTGCTGCTGCTGCAAGCGGTTGCAATTGGCTGACGAAGCCAGGGGTGCTGCTGGTGGCGCCCGGGTCAGGGGCTGAAGATTCGTAGGAAAAAAGAGAAAAATAATGGAATTGTAATGGAATGATACTAATGGAAGTGTGCCTCTTTTGCTGCCATTATATGAATTCCTTACAAAGTTCTGAACTGCTAACCTTTTTATATGAATATATTTTGGAAAACTCCACAGAGGCAATAAAAATTCATGCAGATTACCTATGCTTTTTATAGAATATAAAATTGAATGGCATATTAATACTTGCTTTAATTTACACTTTAATGTTGTAAATAAAATATATAATATAAAAAATCAAGAACTCGGCAAAAAAGTTTTTCAATAAATTGACTTATTTTTGAATTAAACTGTTCCAACACATTCCAAGAGTGACTTAATTCTTTTTGAAAAAGAAAGGGAGATTGAACCAGGAAACATACTAAGACCTTTTCCTCATAACTACTGTAAGACATGAGTTTGGATAAGTCAGACATAAAGGTTGGAGCACAGTGGCTCCAGTATATTTAAAACTGCTAGCAAATGGGATGGGTGCACCCAACCCCAATCACGCCACTCTGACTAGAGTGTACACACGCAGGTGCCCACCACCCCTAGCCAACTCAGTGCTCCACACTACTCACATTACACTCAAATATATCCTTAGAAATATACCCAGAAATATCCTTTGAACTTGAATAAAGAAATATACTCAGAGCTACACTTAAACTGGAATTATTTAGTTAGACTAATAATGCTTAGACTAATACATAGACAAACAAATAGAAATAACAACTAGAGACACAATGACATACTAATCCAAGGAATTCCTAAATTAATAAATGTGTCAGGCCTTATAATATGTTGTCTCCAGTGTGGAGAATATTCTATATTGGGGACATAGCTGCTATGTATATAGGTATAGTCCTAGTCCACATTAGAGACATGGCTATTGTGTCTATAAACTTTAGCATTATAGACATAGCTAGGCATTCTACAGATCCTAGGATTCTAGGGTTTAGCCTCAAAGCATGGGATTTCAATCCCAAGATTTTTTGGCACTTGAAATTCTAGGATTCATGATCTCTGGAATTATAATAATGTGGGACTAGGATCTCAGGATTGTAAGGCTTAAATCCTAGTATTATTTTGGGATTAAAAATTTCTTGTTTTATATTTTTTATTTTAATTTACAATATAAAAATATTTAAAATATTTAGACTTTTCAAAGATTTTAGTTTAGGAATTAAATTAAAATGGTTAAATGGTTAAAAGGTTAATGTTATTTATTATGGTTTATTTATAATAAATTATACTTCATAATATAAAAGTCAGGGCTTGGAGCTAGGAATGGATAGAATTTTTTATAATTAAAAAATATGTATTACGCTATATATTTAAATGCTATATTTCTCATAGAATTCTATCTTAATTTTGATATTTCTACTTTGTTTTATTTTATTGTAATATCCTATTATATTTTGCATCATTTTTATTGCTATAGATCTAATTAATTTAAAATTAAACATGGAAAACACTATTTTTATAATTTAAGAGAAGCTACAATATAAACATAACATAAGAATTGTTGTTCATTAAAATTTTTGCTTGTAAAATTTGATGATTCAAAATTATAGCTATGCAATCTTACAAAATTAATTAATTTGTTTGTGAAAATAAATATTAGAAAATTGAAAATGATATTTTAGGAAATTTGATCCTAGGTCTAGGATGCCAGGATCTTAGACTTTAGAAGATTTCAAATTGGGACCTAGTATTATTTAGTTCCAATTTTCTAGTTTTTTCAACCTTGGGATTGCAACTTGTAGGAATCCCTAGACACAGCCAATATATCATAGTAGCATAGTAATAAATATATAAATAAGCAAATAAAATAAAATATAAATAATCATATAAATTTATTTAGCAACAACTTGGACAAAATAGTTTAATTAAGTTAAAATAAATTTACCAATTATTCAAAATAATTTGTAAAAAATATTTTAACTTTTTTTGCTTAAAAATGTTTCACTATGGTAGGCCTATTACAACTTACAAGCTAGCTAGCTCAAAATTCATTACATTACATTACATCGATTCATTAAATTTAAGCTTTATTTCAATAGCACTGGCTAAAAAGTATTCAGATTATTCACCCCAGCATAAATATATTGAGATCACCAAAAATTAATCTACTTTAATGTTTGTTTTTATAATATTGAGTTTAATAGGCAAAGTTATTCGTAACTAGTCAAAGACTTCTATTATTTAAGTTATATTCATTAGTACATTGGTTTCTAAATGTTGACTGGGGTACGTCCGAATATTTATTCTATGAAAGGCCAATTTCAGGCTGCTGATTTTGGGTTTACAAACACTTGACTGAGTTGAATTTCAGACTTTGATTGCATATGCTAGTTACTGCGTAACTTTATTGTCATAAAAGCTGTAAAATTTTTCGATCGATTTCGGTTGTAAGTTGTTATAAACGTGAGACGTAATTTCAAAAAAAGAAATATTTGCAAGTTTTGGCTAGGTATCCTTACTCCTTGGTTTGACCCTTTGCGAAATATTAGACGGTATTAATACCGTAGTGTCGGCTATTAAGAATGCCATGTTTCATTGATAGTGGAAATATAGACTACAATTAAATCGAAAGTTAACGAAACCAATATTAACTGATATTTAAATGCGTCGCATGATAAAATCTCACTGGAAGTTTGTTGCGCTAAGCGTTTATATGTTTTTATAATTGGATAATCTGTATGCAAACAGAGTCTATTGAAATCCAAGTCGACATCGTAGGAATGCTCATGTCACGGCAATGTCAGGGGGTCAACTTAAACTGTAAAGGAAAAGTTTATATTTCAGAGCGCACTGGAACCAATGAATTTATCACTATGTACTTATTCTGCTTCGATATTATGCATGCATGCGTCGAGAAAGCTTAGCTTAAATTCGACCAGAAGCTAATGCATGTTGCAGTACATGTACGCCAATAGTACAAGTGTGGGCTAACGTAATTCGTGAACGGAAGACGGCGGCCAGCCTTACGCTTGTTTTTTATCAATCGGACTTTACGTGCTGGTATTCTAAAATATGGATGCATCAGTGCAGCGGAAATTTTAAAATACCCTGCACTTTTTGCATATCTAACAAGGTTAATTTTTAAAACAATATAAAGCATAACAATCAATTTGAAATGATTGCTTAGCGGGAACTAATCAGTTCTATAAAACAGCACTAGTATTTACTAACATTTAAATCTGGAAGTAGGACGTATAAACTGCCTATTAATACGAGCTACTGTATTATATAGGAATGCTCGTGTGCAGCAATCTTCCAACATTTTTAAAGTAATGGAATTTACACAAATTATAGGAAAATATCAAATGAAACAGTACAGTACGAGAATTCGTACAGTACAGCATGAACGCGTAAGCCATAATATAAGACACGCTTTTAAATAGCTGTTTGTATACAGCGCCACTGGTAGTAACACCGGTAGTATCTGGTTTTGACTGGATAAAATCGCTGCAAGGTATTTTTATTTTTAGGTCTTTTTGACAACATTTGAAAAGCAACATAATAAAAAATAAACATGAGAATAGACAAGCACGGGCCTATACACAGCTTATCACCTTTAAGAAGTGGAAATTTGCATGAATTACAGTTACCGGGACTGTTCATCATAAAACAATCACCCAACTGTAAATCACGGCTTCAGTCTGAGTGTACATGAAAAACTGAATAACAGTTGCCTAATCCTTAGATGACCAACACTAACATAGAAATTTTCAATCAAAACACATTCTTAAAGTACAACACTCATCAAGGAATGTCATTTGAAATTACTTGTAAACTATTCGCATCATACTACTATCCGCTTAAGCGTCATTAGAAGCAAGTTGTGTGTAATTAGTCAAAAAAGATGAAAATTTTCAAATATTTATCGTCGTTATCTCAACTACGAGTATTATGAGATAACGACGGCCCACTCAGCCTAGGCGGTGACTCTACAGAAAGGAGTTGCACCATTCATCCAAGCCGGTGAAACAATCGCCTGCCTGCTTTGAATTGGCATTGCACTGATCTTTCAGCCAGTCGGTAAACATCTCTCTGTCCTTCTTGACGACAAGAAATTGGCCAAGAATGACGTAGGCCTTGTCGCAGCCTTTCTCAGTGAGCCTTTCACCCAACACCGGGCCGATGCCGGGCAGCTCGGTTACCGGCTTTTCGCCCATTGGCTCGGCTATAAAGTTTCTGTGCTTTTGTGAGGTTGTCATGTTGGAGCTGCAATAGGTTGAAATATAGATTCAAGTTATGTAAAATAACCATGGCCTCCAGAATCAGCTATTGTACATTTCTATTGCATGACATTATTGAAATATAGTTTGTGTTAGTGCTGTGTGAAATGCCTAGTGTGTGATGCTTCGTGCACTCTACTGGGTGAAATGCCTAGTGTGTGATGCTTAGTGCTCTCTGCTGTGTGAAATGCCTAGTGTGTGATGCTTAGTGCACTCTACTGGGTGAAATGCCTAGCGTGTGATGCTTAGTGCTCTCTGCTGTGTGAAATGCCTAGTGTGTGATGCTTAGTGCTCTCTGCTGTGTGAAATGCCTAGTGTGTGATGCTTCGTGCACTCTACTGGGTGAAATGCCTAGCGTGTGATGCTTAGTGCTCTCTGCTGTGTGAAATGCCTAGTGTGTGATGCTTAGTGCTCTCTGCTGTGTGAAATGCCTAGTGTGTGATGCTTCGTGCACTCTACTGGGTGAAATGCCTAGCGTGTGATGCTTAGTGCTCTCTGCTGTGTGAAATGCCTAGTGTGTGATGCTTAGTGCTCTCTGCTGTGTGAAATGCCTAGTGTGTGATGCTTAGTGCTCTCTGCGGTGTGAAATGCCTAGTGTGTGATGCTTAGTGCTCTCTGCTGTGTGAAATGCCTAGTGTGTGATGCTTAGTGCTCTCTGCGGTGTGAAATGCCTAGTGTGTGATGCTTAGTGCTCTCTGCTGTGTGAAATGCCTAGTGTGTGATGCTTAGTGCTCTCTGCGGTGTGAAATGCCTAGTGTGTGATGCTTAGTGCTCTCTGCTGTGTGAAATGCCTAGTGTGTGATGCTTAGTGCTCTCTGCGGTGTGAAATGCCTAGTGTGTGATGCTTAGTGCTCTCTGCTGTGTGAAATGCCTAGTGTGTGATGCTTAGTGCTCTCTGCGGTGTGAAATGCCTAGTGTGTGATGCTTAGTGCTCTCTGCTGTGTGAAATGCCTAGTGTGTGATGCTTAGTGCTCTCTGCTGTGTGAAATGCCTAGTGTGTGATGCTTAGTGCTCTCTGCTGTGTGAAATGCCTAGTGTGTGATGCTTAGTGCTCTCTGCTGTGTGAAATGCCTAGTGTGTGATGCTTAGTGCTCTCTGCGGTGTGAAATGCCTAGTGTGTGATGCTTAGTGCTCTCTGCTGTGTGAAATGCCTAGTTTGTGGCAGTGTCCGTTATAATAATCTAAATTAATTAGCGCATTATCATCAACAGGAAACTAAAAAAACATTTCATAACAACTTTGAAAAAAAGCAAAAAATAAGCTATTAGACACTTATGCCAGTGTATTTTCATTTCAAATTTGAAGCATTTAGATTTACTTCTCAACTTACAACTTGCATAATTTATATGAACAAGAGAAAAAATAAATTGTCAATAACAATCGTGAGGCGTACATATAGTAGATTTGCCATCGTGTTTCTACCAGATAGATACAAGCCTAGGTGCGCTGTTTTGCCGCAAAGAGTACGAAAAAACTTATTATAAGCGTTAAAAATGCACCCACTGGGACAAACAAGACACACACGAGACACTCAGAGACAAGCCCTAAGACGGCAGCAGAAGAGAGACAATTATGTTGAAGCAAAGTTTCAGAAAGGTACATGTGTCGAACAGTGCAAACAAAGAGACCGGTTTTGGCAACTATAGAAGACACTCAGTCAAACAAAAAGCAATAGATTTTAATTAATTACTTTTTAATTTGAATCAAATTAAAACGGGTAGGGCGAGCGAATGAAAGCGTATTTGCAAAGAAGCGTTATTGACATTGAATTAGTTAAGGGGATTTCAAAATCGGGAAGCAAGTTCTGTCATATAGGAGCAATAAATTCACTAGCTAACGTACGTCTTCCTTCAAATGATCCACTAAAATGTGCGTCAGAATTGGCTGAATGACGGAATACCAACTCTGTGTACATTGGACAGGCCACACCATATTCCCCTACGGTACATATGAATTGGATTACATAATTATCCTAGCAGCATTAATAACGAATGCATTTCAATAGATCAACACTAAGACCTGTCGATTTTTTGCCACTTGGCTGTACTTTATTTGTTAGCCAACTATCCTCTCAGTACGTTAGTGGATCGGCACCAGCCCTCTCAGTACATTAGTGGATCGGCACCAGCCCTCTCAGTACATTAGTGGATCGGCACCAGCCCTCTCAGTACATTAGTGGATCGGCACCAGCCCTCTCAGTACATTAGTGGATCGGCACCAGCCCTCTCAGTACATTAGTGGATCGGCACCAGCCCTCTCAGTACATTAGTGGATCGGCACCAGCCCTCTCAGTACATTAGTGGATCGGCACCAGCCCTCTCAGTACATTAGCGGACCGGCCCTAGCCCTCTCTGCACATAGATGGATCCCCCATACCCCTGCGCACACAGCGGGCACAGGCAGTTCTCAATCATAGTCATCGTCGGCCGATCCACCAGCAGCAGCGGCGGCTCCGCCAGCAGCGGCGTCCATGGCCGCCGCCTCCTGCAACTGCCTAGCGTCCTCCTCCGTCACTGCATCAGTCTCCTGCAGCATCTGGGCCTGCGCTTTAGCAAACATTTCAGTCTGCAGGCTGAGCAGCTCCTCGTAGCTCAATCCGGAATTCTTGAACTTGTAACTGGCCGTCTGCTTTCGCCGTTCAACAACTTCGCGCTTGGCGCCCTGTCCGGCTTCTTCGGCTTCGTCGCGGTATTCGGCGAGGCCCAGGCAGGTTAGCGCCTGCAGCACGTGATCCGGATTAATAGTCTTCTTATTGCTCTGGCCGCACACCCGATTCGATTCTGTTGCTAAGCGATGAATAAACTCGTTGCAACAGGCTATTAATAGGTCGCGAGCGTCGTTAGTTACCCGGGCTTCCGGCGCCACCTCTTTAATGAATTTGTTTAGCGCCGCTCTGGGTATGCTCACCTCGTCTTCGGGTGACTCGTCTGGAGAGTCGGTGGGCTGCTGAAGCATGGCTAGCTGACTGGGCCGAATTGACTACTAATAGTTAGTAATATACACTCGCTGCAAAATGAAGGATTTTTTATTTCTACCTGAAGTTTTAGCTACTAACTACATTAAAAAAATCTCAATATATTTTTTAACACACGACATGTTTTTAATATAATACTTGACTAATGTGCAAAAAACTTTTATTTAAAAAACCCTTTGAAGTGCATTTTGCCTTAAAAGACCAACTTTTTAAGATACAAATTAGAGTGGGACACAATGTATCAATAGTGCTTACCACAAATAGAAAAGTAAATCAAATATCCCCAGCAAAATTATTCATATTCTATGTGACTTTTTAAAATTTACTACCTATATATAAGCAGTATACTATAGTTTACAAAAAATTCTTTGCAATTTAGTTAATAACTAAATTGATTTATCATATTCAATATATTTGCATATAGTTACCATGGCAATTTTATTCCCTTACTTAAAATTGATTGTTGTTTTTTTAAGTTAGTATTATCAGTGAAATAAGTATGATTTTACAGAGAATTTTTAAATGCATTACTGTACAAAAAGCTTAACCTAAAAATATAATTTTTAATAATGGAAAAAACTAAAAGAAACAAAAGTAGTTACAAAAAATTAAGATAAAATAAATTTATATACCACAATATTTGCTTCAAGATTCATAGTATTTAAAACTTTATTTAATTATAATTTTGGATTTATATTTTAATAAGAGGCAAAGTTAAAATGAACAATATATAAGTTATAAAAAGTGAACTTTTTCATATTTGTTTTTTGTAAATATGCTACAATGCAATTACAAGGCATATCTAGTTTTTTATAGCTACATATTTACACTAATCTAGATTTTAGTCTAATAGTCATACCATTTAATATTAATATCAAAATAGACATAATATAATCATTTTAAGTTCATTATACCAGAGATAATGGCTTTGATATAAAACCCTTTACTAAATATACCCAAACCAAAAAGTTTTGGGTTTATATATGTCACTAAACTTGAAAAAAAACAAACTTAATGACAAAGCTAGGCAAACTTGGTGATGTATATTTTAAACTTGGCAGCAATCCTTTACTTTTGTTTGGTAAATTATTTTGAGTTTAAATTTTGAACCAGGAATATTCATAACAATGAAAAAAAAAATGAAAGTGACAAGTGAAACAATTATGCAATAGTTAGTTAGTCAAACAGATAACTTTGGTTTCTCTACAGTGGATAGTAGTGGCTTATCCAGTACAAAAAAAAATTGATTACACCTGTCCCAATCGGGCCAGATGTGCAGCCAACAGCGCAGCCGCAGCTAATGCGCAGCGCTTCTGAAGACTGCGTACAGCTGTTCAGTCCATGGACTGGGGGACGCCACACCCACCTTCAATTACCCCAGCTGATGCTGGTACCCATTTAACAGCTGGGTGAACTGAAGCAATGCAGAGTTAAGTGTCTTGCTAAAGGACACAAATTGTACCAGTGGAGTCGGGAATCGAACCCCCGACCTTCAAGTTGTGAGTCCGATGCTCTAACCACTAGGCTACAACCCCTTCCCCATTCTTATCCAGTACAGAATGGTTCCAAAAGGGCACTCCAGGAAAAGGCGGCGCCAAAGGAATTCTTCTATGTGTGCATCAAATAGCGCGTCGCTAGTCCCGTGCATGTTGCGCAGCTTGGCCTTTGTATGGGCCCATGTGCCCTCCACTGTGTTGGTGTGGACAGTGTGGTCGGCTGGGTTTACAAAGTAGAGTCGATGGTTTACTGACACATGGTTGGGCAAACCAGCATAGGCAAGCCAACCGTCAGTAATTTTGCAGATTCTATTTTTGTCAACCCTACTTTAAAGAGAGTTTAGTACTCTCTTTTGAACTAGTACTCTCAGTACTGTGACTTTACAACCTTAGATATATTTTTGGCATAATTTGACTTGGCGGTACCAATTCAAAACTTAAAACAATTTACCTTTAGGGTTGTAAAGTCACAGGAAGGCCAAGGGTACAAGGAAATATATCTGTGGATGAAAGTGACTTACTGAAACTCTCTTTAAAGTAGGGTTGACAGGAATGGAATCTGGCCAAGCACCACCTACTACTGGCTGATTTGCACAATTGCCAATGCTGAACAGACATGTGGAGCACTCTTTTGGAGCCATTCTGTATTGGATAAGCCACTACTATCCACTGTACAGAAATCAAAGTTATCTGTTTGACCAACTAACTATCACATGATTGTTTCATAACACTTTCGTTTTGTTTCATTGTTATGAATATTCCTGGTTCAAAATTTAAACTCAAAATAATTTACTGAACAAAAGTAAGGATTGCCAAATTGCCAACTTGGCAATAAAATAGTCTTATACCATGGATTAATTTAATTGAAAGTTATTTTCTTAAGTTATCTTTACCTTCTATATGCACATATGATAATGGGTTCTGTATTAGGCCCTTACTAAATCCTTTTTTAGAATTTGATTTGGTAATAAACTTGAACTTTGAGCTATTTGAGCTCTGCATCTATAGCCTATCAAAATATAGTTTGATAGGCTTGATGGTCATTTCGTCCACCCACTTTTTGTCTGCCACCTTTTCGTTTGCCAATATATGATATAGTTGTTTTGTCTGCCAATATATGATAACGTAGGCATTAGTTGGAATAACTAATTATGTCATTAAGCTGCATATTGAAATGTGATGTATATGTAAATGTCTTATAATTTATAATTTATTATAATGCTAGGATTTTTTGGAAAGTTCTAAAGCTAATAAGTTGCCTATAAATTCACAAAGCCAGCACCGAACATTTCCAACCATTTAGTCTCCTTCCAACCTTGTTTTTACGACTTATTTCGTAGCATTGCATAACTTTGCATAAGTTGTATATATGCATGATTTATTTATTGACATGTGCATAATTTTTTTACGTATGTGTGCATATTTTGTCTACAATGGAGCCTATATAGGATAGAAGAATTCCTGAACAAATGCTAAACTACACGTAAGACTAAAATATTCTTCTAAAAAACAGTTTCAAAATTCTGATAATATTTCTATGAACAATGCTATTAAACAAAAATTGTATAAGTTTGTTTTGCTAACAACATTTATCATCATAAATACACTTTCTGTAATATAAAAGAAATGTTTTAGAATAATATGTTTTTACAGTTCTCATACTTTTTTTTCAAATAGTCATTTCATCTGCCAGCAGACAAAATGACTGCACACCAACATGGAGATGGAAATGGAATGACCATAAAGATTAAAAAATTTAATACTATATACAATAAAAATGTTTAATGATTTGCACAAGGAAATCAAACATTTAACAAAGCAATAAACTTAAACTGCATTTTACTAAAAATTATTATAGTATAAATCTTTGAGCATTTATTATATTATATTATAATTATATGAATGTTGTTGAATGAAAAGATGTTCAAGTTGAAATGGAGATTTCCAAGTTTGCTGATTACCTTAGCCTACTAGGTAGCTAGTATTTACTTTGATTTTACTAACCAACTAGTATGCTTCTTTCAATATAAATAAATATATTAGATCAAACCTGGCCTACCTACTAGACAAACTAAGACTAAGAGTGAGAATTACTATAAAAGTAAAAACTAAAAGTAGCTAGTAGAAAACCTGGCCATGCCATCATCTGAACTCGTTTTCAGGACTTCATTCCTAAAACTAAAAACTTAGAGTTTGATGCCTCTAGCATATGTAAGAATTCCTGTATTTACTCGCATTTCACTAGATCACCGTTCCAGCCCAATGTACAGTACTTAATTTATTTCGGTATTTTAAATCTGAGAACAAAATGTTAACAATGTTTTATTAATTAAATAATCAAATATTTTTTCGTTTTTGAAATTAATCGACAATTATAAGTTTGTTAATTATCTAATTTGGTAACCCAAAAATAAATTATTTTACCTACAGTATAAGACAGACGATACTTTAAAATACGCTTGTACTTTACTTTCGAACGGCTCGTGCTGATGATTGGAGTGACCTAGAGTGTAGTTAATTGGGCACTGCCGTACGTCCAATTCGTGATAAAAGTGTCCAAGTTTAAATTTTGGCCTTTTTTAATTTTAAAAACACTTGCGCTAGATGAAGAAACATGTCGTTAAGATTGCGTCATGAATACCTGTAAAATATTATGTTTAAATTTTGACCTTTAAAAACCACGCAAGCCTCTAAAAAACTTTTGTTATTGTTCTCAGTGCGCCCGATTGCGTCTTATCGTCCAGCTGCGTAGACGTAGACGAAAGGGTTACTTACAAGGAGCAATTGAAGTTGAAATTGTCCTTGGTTTATTATAAAAAATTTTCTATGCTTTTCTCCTATGAAAGATGCTTGATTCCAACGTTTATTCTGAGAAAAGTATTCGTCACAAATCATCAATGAGTAGGTGTATGCTAGTCATGGTTCATCTTTCCATCCAAGTACGAAAAAAATTTATGCGCACCGTTGAGGCATACAACTGGTGCAGCTCCTAGACGCAGACGCATACGTCGCCGAACTACGTACGTAGTGCAGCACGACCAACGTGACCTCCTTTTAAAGCGTTTCGTCCGAACAGCAACCTTAGCAAATTTCTGGATCGCCGCTTCTTCTGTCGCGAAGCAGAGGCCAAATCCAACATGACGCTTTTCAGCGTAAACGTAGTCGATGAACGACTGCATGGCCAGGTGTACAATGCGGCGGAGGATCTGACGTTTACGCTCATCGTAACTCAGAATTGGTGCAAACGGCGGTGACGTAGTCGTTGTAGACCTCCTCAACCAGGCTTTGAGTGTCCGCGAGACCAGCAATTTCCAGCTGTCAGAATAAGAGGTCATGTGGGACCCCCCCCAAACGCGTCGCGCAGGTCGATGATGCAGGCCTTCCGGAGTTCCGCGGTAAAGGCGTCCGCGCAGGCAGCAAACAGAGATGTTGCTGCTCGAGTCGCGCTCACCCCTGTCCGCATACTGGTGTCTAAAGTCCATCTCGACTTCGACGCACTTCACCAAAGACCTTGCGCATCGCCTCGCGCCTGTTCTTGGCATATTTAGCAGCAAGGTTGCCTCGGGCCTCCTGTGAAAGATCTTTGTTTTCCTCTATAAACTTATTATTTTAATTTTTTCAATTCTCGCTCTCTCGCTGTCTCAACTTATCTTACTTTTAATGGTGCAATGGTGGCTAACAGTCTAGGCCCACGACACAGCCGCAGCTTGTTGCGCGGCGCATCCGAGGGCTGTGTACAGCTTTCAGCCTGACGGGCTGGAGGGGCCGCAACACCCACACTAACACACTAAATTTACCCAGCTCAAACTGGTACCAAATTTCAGCTGGGTGGACTGAAGCAATGCGTGATTAAGTGCCTTGCTCAAGGGCACAAATCGTCTCCTTAGGCCGGGGCTCGAACCCACGACCTTCCGGTCATAAGGCAGACGCCCTAGCCAGTAGGCAACAACTCCTCTGGAGTTGAAAAAATGAAATGATATTGTTTTTCAGACTAAATTGAAGACTCGATTTAAGACCAAAGCCATATTGGCAATGTCTGGCTTGGGTCTTAAAAACTGTTCCATATTCTATTTATTAATATTACCAACATACCTACTCAATTCCTTAGCATATTTTATTAAACTATCAATAAAATATCGCCCGAAAGAGATCACTGGAAAGATCAGAAAAGATCAGCACCATAGAGAAGGTTTAAAATCACTGGAAAATAAGTCGAACCGTCCTGAAAGAAAAACGGTAATCTGGAAAGTTATGGAAGCGCCCCAGCTGCACTGAGGACGGGCTAAGGGAGGTCGCGTGGATCGACCTTCGCGGACCGGGTTCGGCTGCACCAGTTCGACTACACGATAATCGCTGACTTCCTCAGGGGTGCAGCGCTGCCAACTAGCTAGACGGCTAGCTTTTAGCTTCAAGTCTCCCACCCCATTCACGTGGTGCTCAGCAATACGCGGCGCAATCTTAGAGGATGTCAAAGAACCGAACTGGGATACGATGAGCGCTTTGCCGCACGATATCAGGCAAAAATTTTTGTTCGCATTGTTTAACTTACGCCAGAATTTAACAGTCTCATGGTCATATGGTCTAGCCAACAAGAGAGACAAAATAATGGTGATTTACCATAGACAAAACAAAATTTGCGTGCAGCAATGCGATTGTCACCCTAGTTGAAATTAGCGTGCTTGAAAATCGTATTGCTGCACGCTAATTTCGTTTTGTCTATGGTAAAATTGTATGCGCTGATGACTCTCTCTATTGTTGGCTACACAGATTCTATATTACCTAGATTGGTCACTCCAAGAGAAATCCTTCGTTCATCGAAAACCCAGTGTTTTTGCCACAGACGTGAGTTAAATACTGCCGGATTAATGTAAATTTTTAGTAAACTATGTTATTTGCCTTTAACGCTAGGCCGAGCCAATATTGAGAAATGACTTTTAATTGTAGAAAACGCGAGTAGCAAATTTCTGAGCCGAATATTTATTGAATAATAACGCGATTTCGAATTCGGTGTGTTTCAACTTCTGCTGTTCAGAAGTGGCAGTTGAAGCTCTTTGAAGCTTCTGCTTTAATCTCTTGATGACTCCATCTCGATATCGTGCTCTATCCCGCTGTTTCTTCCGCTCCTTTCGAACTTCGCTGCGGTTGTTTGTTGCCCTATCTTCTGAACCAGTTTTATCCTGAGCGTCGGCTGGCATTGTGTGTAGCTCAGGCATCTCGACAGCGTACGCGTCGAACTGGTGGATACATGTTGTCAGCAATGTGGTCTGGTCGCGGCTCGACTTCAACCGATTCCTTCTCCAAGCGCGGTGGAAAAGTGTAGGGATTTGGAAAGGCATCTTTTCTAAGTCGAGCTGAACGTCGTTCGTGTAGTGGGCAAGAGTAATCGGTTTCTTTAAAATGCAGACTGCACACTTTCAGCCTCCGCTGCCGCACAAAATTCAAGTCAACATCGCGTAATTCAAGTATCTCTATCCAACGAACTGCTACCTTGTCATCGCTTGGAAATTTGTGTAGATGGACTGCAAATCCATGCACTGAAGCTGGAGTGTCCTCTGTAGTATAGCAGGCAGCTGCACAACAAGCGTGGCTACTAAGACGGTTGATGATCAGCTCCATGGCTAACGTGCGAAGCAGCAGCTCACAGCCAGCGAGTTTTGAGCAAGCGATAGACGATCAAAAAATTTTCTATCCGTCTAATTGTCTATGGGCAAAACTCTGGGTTTTCGCGGCAGCCGGCTGGCGGACGCAGTTTCTATTGCAAATTCGATGTGTGACCAATCCAGGTAATATAGAATCTGTGGTTGGCTAGACCTTTTGACAATGACGTTTATGTCAGATGTATAATGAGCAGCACTGTAATATTCGTGCACGAAAACGAGTGCGTCAATGGCAAAAGCACGAGTGCGCGAAGCACGAGTTTGCGTGTAGGAATATCATTGTCTTTTGACCATAGAGAAAGTCATTCCTGCCCGGTTTTCGAGAAACGATAAGAAGAGATGAAAATTGAGGGGAGAGTTTATAGAAAAGTGTATAAAGCTTATTGACTATGGCGTCTGTAGTCGACTCGGCTCTGAATCCTCCATTAATTGATTTTCGCTACGCTACGGTGTCTGGATTAAGTCGCGACGAAATGTTTATTGAAAGTGTGTCCAGCAAGTTTGAGAGGACGGGCGACGATTTGACTGCATTGATAGCGGATTGCACGTTCAGCGAGGAATTAGAGAAACTTTTCAGCGCGGATCCGGAAACCTTGTGTAACCTTGACGAATTGGAAAGTCTGGCCGCTCAACTGGAACGCGACAACGAATGTCAGTCGACTGTCTCTAAGGAGAAAGCTGTGATCAACCGCTTGACGGCCTGGTTGGCGGAAAATAAATTAAAACTGGATTACGCGACTGCTTCGGTGGAAGAAACTGCCAAATGGATCCGCTACTTCTATGCGACTCTGCGTAAGTCAGACGGCAGCTTCTATTCGCCGAATACTATTGTGGGAATTCGAGCCGCACTGTTCAGGTACTTTATGAAATTACGTGGCCTCAACATCATCGCTCACGAGGCTTTTCATAGCGCGAATTTGATGGTGAAGAATGTTTGCAATGCGTATTTGAAGCCCGATGGTCGAGTGCAGCATTACGAAGCCATTGAGTCGGACGACCTTGTCAAGCTTGCTTCTTACTTCGACAGAAGCACTCCAACACGTTTGCAAGAAGAGGTGCACTTCAATGTGTTATTTTACTTCGGCAATCGCGGCAGAGAATGGCTACGAGGTCTCACTGTTCGTTCATTCCGAGAGAAGGTCCTTAGTTCCACTTATTATTCATTTTGTTCTTCCATATTGTTATTGATTACTTATTCAGTTGATTCTAAAAATAAATTGTTAAACAATAGACATTCCTGCACTTGACAAAGCTAACGTTTGTCAAGTGAGTTTCTACCATAGACACAGACATTCCTGCACGATAATAAATCGAAAAAAAGCATTCCTGCACGCCGTGGTCAAACGACAATGTAGATGGCTATTTATTGTACAACGATTGCAGTGTGAAAAAGCGTGCATTAAATGCAATTGTCTATGGCCAGGCCATATTCTGCGCAGCGCAAAAAGCGTGCGGTAAACGAAAAAAGCATGCATTAAATGACTTTATAGTCTATGGTCGAGACTCAAGACATATAGCGAAAAAAACGTGCATTAAATGCAATTGTCTATGGTTGAAACTCCAGTAAACAATAGTTTTTACGATACTACTCAATACTTGGTTTTTCTTGCTTAAATGTCTATGGCACTCGTGCGCTTCGCGCACTCGTGTCAAGACATTTAAGCACTCAAAACCAAGTATTGAATCCTATATTGTGTGATCGATTTTTCGATATTTCATTATTTTCTTTTGCGTTTATTTGAGGGAGCGCCAAGTTTAGCATGATTTCTGCTCCAAAAGGACTTAGATAACAAAGACGGGATTTGTTGTCACATAAAAATAAATTATTGCCGTAAAGGACTGTACAAAATTGTAGTTCTATTAGTGTCAACCAACTTTTGCATGTCAATGCCGTGTGTAAATGGCCAGCAGCATCCAAGAAATTTCTGGTGCTTTTACCATTTAGCGCAGCATTTTAGATAAGCAGGACTGTTCTTTTAGCGTTGCCCTGTGGAACGTTAGCTTTTCACTTACTTTACAGAACTGTACGAGTGTGAGCTGCGAGTTTCGACTCTGATAAGGCGCGCGAACTTAAGTGAATTTGTTTCAAATTTTTTCATAACCCGAGTAGTTTCTTGAGGACTTAAAGAGTTTCCAGAAAATCGTTGTATTTAAAATTCATAAAAAATCCAGCCATGCCGAATCGTTGCTCGCATCCATGCTGCCTTCTCGCCGTTGGTTTCGTCCTATTGTGCTGCTTGGACAATGCATCCGTCCAGGCATTTTCCCTAGCCAAGGAGCAGAAGACTGTAATGCAGCTGTCCGTGCACAATTTACAGCTATTTCCTGCCAACTCCAGCAGCATCGATCAGCAAGACCTGGCTGCCAACCTAAGTCTGTACTTCTTCCCGGGGCCCAACCTGTTCGGCATTGTGGAGGAACAGACAGTCAATCTAACATTTGACTATTCATTGGAATCCCCAGTTGATCTCAACTGCACATTCTTTCTAGCCGATGCTGAGATTGCGGAACTGCTGCCCGCCGACAGCTGGACCCTGATCCTCCGGCGGGACCACAAGCCGTCCGATCATGTCAACCGGCTGTTGCAGCAGCAGCAGTTGCGCAACAATTCCGAACCAAAAGCGGACCAGCAAGCTCAGCTCGGCTTCCGGTTGCAGTTGCGCGGCCTCTTCTTGGGTCGCACCGAACTGAAAGCGCGGCTGGAGGCGTTGAACCTTGGCAGCAACGGCAGCAGACCGGGGCAGCTCCTAGCAGCCGCAGATGGTGCCGACTTGAATTTTCGTCTGTCAGTTGTGCGCTATCTACGCTTGGTGGACAAAATCTTTCGCATAGTGGTGTGGACTTTTGTTCTAGTGGCCAACGTCGGCATTGGCTGCGAAATCGATCTCAATGTGGTCAAGAAGGTGCTGCGACGGCCCGTTGCTCCAGTCATCGGTTTGGTGTCACAGTTTCTCTTCATGCCAATGGTGCGTTCACAGTAATACTTGCGTTCAGTAAGTTAGAAGGCCCTCACATGTACTAGTATGGGCATCTAAATAACGCTATATCGTCCCACAACCTTCGGAGACTCAAGAGTGCGCACCCATATGACACGAACATGCTCACAAATATAGAGTGCATGTTACAGCATGCTCTGAGACAAAATTTTGAGTAGCTACGAGAAATTCCAATCCCGAAAAAACCGATAAACAGGTAATTAATTATATTAGAAATAAAAGGAAAATTTAGGCTTAAACACCCCACGATGTGTAGCGTAGATTGAGCATCCATATGGCAATTAAAAGATTTAAGTGCATAAAAATAGACACGCAGAGAACCCGCAATATTTAAAAACACCATAGTCCATGCAACAGTCATAATCTGCTGATCTTGCTGACCTTATCTGGCAGTGCTCCAACTCTGTGCTTTGAGAATTAATTCTCATGAGTGCGCATGGCCCAGCACCCACTCGGCTTTAGCACTCTGAGCGAAACCCAATAATAAATCATTCATACCTACCGCTCTGTCAATAACCCTTGCTGGGTGAACTTGGTGACTCTTATAGGTCCACTAAGCAGTTTCAATGGCATTAAAACAGAGAACGGTACTACAGCAATGACAGTCAAATATTCAATAATATCCAGATATCCTACTGCGTGCTCCTTGTGATTGACATCCCGGCCAGCACTGCGCTCGGGTACTTCGGCATCGGCTGCTCGCCAGGCGGCGGTGCCAGCAACTTCTACTGCCTCCTACTGGGTGGCGACGTGTCGCTCAGCATCACAATGACGCTACTCAGCACCGTTGCCGCGTTGGGTAAGCTAATAGAGATTTTTGCATGTGCGTATACGCGTCGTGTTCTACTGATCCGAGCTACTTTAGTAGCATAGAACGTGTATGAAACTTAATTTAGAGAAAAAAATAAGTGACGCCAACTCAATTAACCGAGACACAACTCAGCCAGACACTACCAATGCTCGCATGTGTGACACTGCATGATCTGTCTCGCAGTGACGCTTGGATGAAGCCTAAATAAAAAACTGCAATTTTCGTATTAGAGACTGTCTCTGAGATTCACAACTAAGTAGTAGTACAGAAAAGCACTGCTATTATGCAGCAAAAGGCTTGGGAGTTTCATAAAAGCTTTTATTAAAACCCTTTAATGCTTTCAAGCGGGAAATGAACAGCAGCTAATGTGTTCTTGAGCCTTAACCGGGGTCTCAATTACGCTATTTCTAATTAAAAATATAATTACTAGCACTAAGTGGCAGTGAGGCGTGACCTCAACTACCATTATGTGAGTTAAATGTATGACGTACAGGAAAGCTGAGCTTCTGTATATTTAGCTACGTCTTAGTTTTTTCATAGCTAATTTCTCAATCATGGCACTTTACGAGCCATAGATAGTTTATGTTTACTCCCATCACTTGAGTACGCTTCTGGTGACTGGCTAACTGTGTTGATCTGAATCCGAGCGATCCAAATGAGACATCGCAATCTGCTGACACATCCGGCATAATGTTTTCTGAACAGGCTTATTGCAGGGATTATCGTTTTAGAAATGTGCTCCGGGCTGTAATCTCATAAAACAATATTTTTTTAACAGCAAGATGCCCATGTTTTTGTTTAAAAAAATCTCCCCGGAGTGTACCGTTTTTCTGTGATATCTGTATCAATTTCACGCCGCAATGCAGTGGCAATGATGTTATCGCTACTAATTCAGCTATCTAAAGTCATTGAGGTCAAAATTTTCTTCGGTATTTTTGTAAAAATTATCGTTGATCCCATCCGCAACTTCACCGCAGGAATGGTGCCGTTGTACATGTTCACACTAGGCCAGCAGGTGCTCAAGTCGCGCGACATCAACATCAACATCCCGTATTGGAACATGCTGCTCACCCTGGTCATGATTATGGTGCCGACAGCCATCGGTTTCGCCATCCAACGCAAACTGCCGCGTCTGGCCAGACTGCTCAAACGAATTCTGAAACCAATGCTAATCTGCTTCATCCTGTTCATGTTCACCGTGGGATTCTACGCCAACATGTACATCCTGAAACTGTTCACGCCCGCCATGGTGCTGGCGGGATGCAGCCTGCCCTATCTGGGCTTCATATTTGGTTCCCTGCTGGCTGCCGCCTTCTGTCAGGTCAGTTCATTCATTATTGTGCGCGGGTGTTATAGAGGCCCAAACTGGATGCCTAAGGGAGTCATGACCTTCAAAAGTTTTTCGGATTTTCCCACAGGGCTACCGTCGGCGTCATCACCATCGGGCTGGAGACGATGATTCAAAACGCCGGCGTGCCCGATTCTCATGCTACAAACGTCGCTGCCTCAGCCGGACGCCGACACCAGCCTAGTCGGGCCGGTTGCCGCCATGACTTTCACGCCGCTACCGCTGCTACTTTGGCTGCTGGTTCGGCTGATCAGGCAGAAATGCTGCGGCGCAACTGACGACCATCAGGCTGGTGGCAAACAGGACGACGCCGAAGATGCCGAAGATTTGGCGATGGACGAGGCGCCGGCGAGGCGGCAGCCGCCTGAAGCGGAGAAATTTCTGCCGGTTGTGGGCTCGCGGAGCTTGCAGTGAATGTACTTTTAACTGACTCAGCTGTTGAGCAATAATCTTACTGATTGACTCCAAAATTCGTTCGGATGGCGTTTAACTGAAGATTCAAAGGTCTTGGTTTGGAAAGTAACTTTCCAAATTTGGCTTCAGTGTGGCTTTACTTTACAAACTAGAGCATAGATTCGTTCTGAAAAAAAACAGATGGCACATCGTTTTCTGACCGTGCATGATCAAACCTGAAAGAAAAACCCACGTGCAATCGTCAAGGTTGAAATTTCTGCTCAAGCCATTTTCTTTTTTCCGTAGATTTTCCGCTATTGTTCTGGGACTTTTTTTGTGAACCAAATTGAATGATGAATTGAAGGGTGCTAGAAAATTTAAAACATTTTTTTCATACTACCATCCCTGTCTATTCACATGAACAGAAAAATACATTGGTAGAATTTTTTATTTTTTTGAGGTGACAATCCGTCTTCCTCACTTCCTGAACCAGCAACGAGCTTAAAAAAGCATCGAGAACAAAAACTTGGCGTGGCATCTCAGTAGTATGTTTTCTATTAGCTATAGAAATGGAATAAAAGACTGAGAGAATTGGTGCAAGCTTAATTATCAACCTGATAATTTATCGGGAATATCCCAAGGGAATTAAGAGCCAATGGTCAGAAAGACTTTCACGAAGGCCAAAACAACTCAACGTGCACAGCGTCACAAAGAGAGACCATGACTGATGAAAAGATTTCAGCGGGCTTTCTACCACACTCAATAACGATTGGTTTTGTCGGATAAACAATATTCTCAAACATTTATTATTATTATAAGTTAGTCAGAAATGTCTATCACAGTCAATCGCTTGACATTTG